>JAUMHI010000058.1:8222351-8263896 GCA_032359435.1 Enteromius unitaeniatus | reverse complement strand
GCTGTGTGTGTGCACTTGGATGGGTTAAATACAGAGCACAAATTCCTAGTATGGGAAACCATACCTGGCCACTTGTCGCGTCATTAAGAATCCTTAACAAATATATAAAAAATATGTTTTTGCATACATATTTGGAAGCACAACAATATCTGATATCTGAAGAATCATGTGAAGACTGGAGTAATGACTGCTGAAAATTCTGTTTCTGTAATAGTTTTATTTTATGTACATATGGTTCAATAACTATTGTTCTTTACTGTAGGTGGATGAGTTTCTACAGACTCTGCTTACTTATGATAAAGAGCACATCCCTGAGTCCAGTCTGAGTGTGGTGAAGCAAGAATACCTGAGAAACCCAGAGTTTCATCCCGATCACGTCCAGACCAAGTCCTACGCAGCTGCTGGCCTCTGTGCATGGGCCATTAACATTGTGCGCTACTATGAGGTGAGGGAGATTATGATCAATGAGACAAAAACACATACAAGTATTTGAATACAATACATTGCATATATACTGTACAGTATATTGAGGTTTTTAGATTAATAATATATTCTATCAATTTTAATGACATTTACAAATTTGTTAAAATGACATGTTTAAGGAAAAATCTCACTTAGTAAACTAATAAAGAATTCTAAAAATAAGCAAAAATATATTTGGGACATGTTTTGAAAATATTAACCACTTTAGATTTATTTCAGGAATGTCTTTTATTTAGTTTTAATGTATTTAGATTTTTGAAATTTAAATGGCATTAAAATGATTATTTTTTTATATTAGTTGTATTAATATCAATTTAAAGTTATATTAATAAATAAATAAAGCTAAAAATGACATCTAAAGTAAATTAAAAAAATTAAATGAATAAATAAATGCATGTGAACTTTTGTAAATATTAAGCTATAACTTTGGTCTTTAAGTAAAAGCAGTTTATTTATTTATATTTATTTTAAGAATTCAGCTTTTTTTTATGTGTATGAATGTTCGTTGTTATTCAGGTTTATTGTGAGGTCGCACCGAAGCGCCTGGCTCTGGCACAAGCCAATAATGAACTGGAAACTGCTACTGCAAAACTACTCTGTGTTAGAAAGAAACTGGAAGTAAGTGAATCATTTTTCTACTGCATGACTCCATCCGTTCACCATAACCGTTCAATAATATTCCATATTAAGATATAAAGTAGTACCATCTAATAGTGGCTTTGCACTGACAGGATCTGGACAAGCACCTGCAAAGCCTAACAGCTCAGTTTGAGAGGGCGGCGGCTGAGAAACTGCACTGCCAGGAGGAAGTGACACGCACCAGCCAGACCATTGAGCTGGCCAATCGGCTGGTGGGAGGCCTGCAGGTACTGGGAGGCTGTGAGAGGAGAGGGTCTGGGTTTAGGGAAGCGCATTAACAGACCTAATCTCAACATGAGTTTGGCTTGATTCGAAGGGGAGCTGGTCATGGCTTAAATGTTTGGCCAGACGTTCAGATTGAGCGCTCGGAAGGAAGGGGTGCACCACGGCAAATGCACCATTGATCTGGGCAAGTGGCTAGATGGCTACAGGCCAGTTCGGGACAGCGAAACAAGAAGGACATTTATTCATCTGCTATCCGTTTTCCTGAATGAGCCGATCGGGGTAATTGGTTTATGAGGGATGAGCTGGATTCGTGTGTACATGCTCGACTTGAGCAAATAAACTTTAAATAGTTTTCCCTTTTTCACTCCCCGTGGCATCGATCATATAAATCCCGGTGAGATCATCTCAAATCTTTGCCGCCGTTAATGCAAAAAATAATAATAGCGTAATGTTTCTTTTAGCCCTTTTATTTAAAACGTTCGACTTTCTTATTCAGAGGAATGAATAGGGCTACAATGGGACAGCTTGGCTTTTAAACATATCAAGACAAATGATTTGTCTTTATGCCATTGACCTGAAAGCAATAGTGTTTAGACTAATAAATCAGCCCGTCTATATGTAATCATTAACTTACCTCAAAGCCTTAACAGCTGTTGGAAATTAAAAACGCTTCACCCAGGACTGAGTGATATTCCAAGCAATCCATAATGCATTAGGCTAAAATTATAGTGATTTTTAACTGTCGGAGAATTTATTATGCGACATGTTCTAGAAGCTCGGCCCCTGCAAAGGCAATGTCAGACAAGATTTATCGTTGCTGGAGCATCTCTGCGATATTATTGAAGTCTTAAATGAGTGCTAAATTGATGCTGAGTGAAAATGTAACTAAACTTTCAAAGCCAGTTTAGGTGAATTGTGACTGTATACATTATCGCTCATGTTCTGTCTGTGTTTTTGATCAATTGGGGGGAGAGAGACGGTGGATGGGTTAAGAGTGAGGTTTATATCTGGGTCTGAAGGATAGATTCGAGGTTGTAACAGAGCTTTTTCTGTCGCAGTCGCTTTGACTGAATATTACTGGGTCGTATTTGCACGTAAATGTACACTACCTTTTAAGTGTTTTGAAGTCTCTAATACTCACCAAGGCTGCGTTTATTTAATCACAAATTAAAAAACACAAATATTGTAAAATAATATTGCAGCTTAAAATACATTTTTCTATTTTAAACAACTCTTTATTTCAATCAGCCATTACTTGTACATTACTAGTCATGCAACGTTTGAAAAATCTTATTTGATACTCAAGAAACATTTTTTACTATAATTAACACTCAAAATAATTGCCTGATTAATTTATCGGAACTGTGATAGGCTATTTATTTCTTTTATGAATAGAAAGTGCTTGAAGATGTGCTCAATTTAATGCATTTTTGCTGAATAAGAGTATTCATTTCTTTTATAAAAAAAATTAAATAAATAAACTTTTTTGAATTTAGAAATGTAATGATGGAAAATAAAAAAATTCTTATTACTGTAATTCAAAGAAAAAAGAATTCATACATCATGATTTTATCTGTCAAAATATGCAGTTTTTATATTGAAATAACATTAGCGTATTTATAATATGTATAATTTTTTAAATACTGTATTACAATATTTTATAATATATAAACTACATAATATATCATTTAGTACTGTCAAATGATCAGTCGCGATTAATTGCATTCAAAATCCAAAGTTATTAAAGTTTAAAAAGTTATTATTAAGTTATTATTATTATTATTATTATTAGCATTAGTATTTGTATTTATTTTTATTATTTTGATAAAGTAAATGATCTAATTGTTATTAAAATATTAAACTAAACGTAATCCACACTTATAACATCTAAATTTAATTGCATTAGTTTGTCAAAATATCAAACCAAGTGACTTCTGCAAACAAATTCCTTAAGCCTTTCTAAATTTCAATGACATTCATAATAGAATGCTTAATAGATCATATATTTTTAAGTGTGTGGTCATTTTTTTGCACTGGGCAAGATTAAGTGTGATTGACCCTG
Source organism: Enteromius unitaeniatus (assembly GCA_032359435.1). NCBI lineage: Eukaryota > Metazoa > Chordata > Actinopteri > Cypriniformes > Cyprinidae > Enteromius > Enteromius unitaeniatus. The sequence goes on along the minus strand of JAUMHI010000058.1, from coordinate 8,260,487 downwards.
TCATTCTCTCACTGTAGGCAGAAAACGTTCGTTGGTCGGAGGGTCAGCTGGAGCTGGAGTCTCAGCTGAAGACCGTGTGTGGGGATGTGCTTGTGGCTGCTGCTTTCGTCTCTTATGCCGGATACTTCACACAGCCGTACCGTCACCAGCTCCTTCACGACATACTATTTCCTTTCCTCCGAGAACTCAAAGTATGATTCCTCCTCAGCCTGTCCATTATTTTAATTATATAGTGTTATGCATTTATGTACTTCTTAGCCACATCTATATATATATATATATATATATATTTAGTGTTAAATTTTATGCTACAGCCTTTGCCAATTTTGCTTCACTTTGTCAAGGTTAAGAAATGTTTTGGATCATTGTTTCTTCCTGAGCTGTCTACTGTAAAATCCTGTTACTGTACTACTGTGTCTGCACTCCAGTGGAGCGTTGAATTAAATAGCATCACTGTCTGTCTTCCTCTCCTCACACCTCGTGATCCAGACCCCTATCCCGCTGACAGACGGTCTGGACCCTGTACTTACGCTGACTGACCAGGCCACCGTGGCAGGCTGGCAGAATCATGGCCTGCCAGCTGATCGGCTGTCCGTTGAAAATGCAGCCATCCTGACGGTGAGCCAGCGCTGGCCTCTGATGGTGGATCCTCAGCAGCAGGCCAGCACGTGGATCCGAAATCTGTACGGGCCCAACCTGAGGGTGCTGCAGTATGGCCAGAAAGGGTGAAGTGACTGTAGTTTGGATACATTTTTTTTTTTTTGTATGGAATAATATGAGGCTGACTCTTGTTGTCCTGGACTGTTAATGCTGTCATACAGGTATCTGGATGTTATTGAGCAGGCTTTGGCTGCTGGTGAGGTGGTTCTGATTGAAAACATGAAGGAGGCAGTAGACCCTCTTCTGGAGCCACTGCTAGGAAGGCAAACCTTAAAGAAAGGAAGGCAAGTTTAATGGCACTGATGAAGGCACTGATTCTCTCATTGAGTGCATGGCAGTAAAAATTGCTCTGTTTTGTACTGCAGCAGATTTTAGCAAACAATCTTTATTGAGCTCTTAAGAGCCCCATTTTTTGCTCTGTGCAGTATTAAAACTAGAATGGAAGATGAATTAGGGTTGTGTGATTTGAATAGAGGTGAAGGCAGCGGTATTGATTCTGCACTCACAGAAGCTGATAAATGTGCATTTGTTTGCTCTTTTTCTTTATGTGTGTTGAATACGGATCAGTTTTGGGCAGCCAGTGTTGGGTTTTAACCCTGAGACGATAACTATATATCTCTTTTTTCCCCCCAAATATATAAATGTAATCATAAATTATTGTAACTATGATTAAAAAAATTTATTATTCTAATTATAAATTCTATTATTATTTCTAACCAGTTAAATTATTTAATCTCAATTATTTTAAAATGTAAAATATGTTTTTACTGTACAGACAGGATCTTAAATGTGCAAAGAAAACAAAATGATATCTGTTTAATATAATTATTTGGTTTAGTCTTGTTTTGTACTATAAAAGCGGGAAATATGAAAATATTGAATATTAAAAATATTGGTAACATTTTATTTTAATATGTCCTTGTTACAGTGTACTTATACAGTTAAGTACTAAGCAATGTAAATTAACTACTGTACATGTAATTAATATATGGTTAGGTTTAGGATTTGGTTTATGCTTACTCGCATTTAATTATCACTAATGTATCGTTATTATATTAAATAAATACATGTTACATGTGTATCAAAGACACCTTAAAATAAAGTGTTACCAATATATTTTATTTACACTCTCTGAATCTGAACAAAGTTATGCTAAACCAGTTTCACTAGAGAGATCGTAGTATAAAATATTCATAAATCAGAAATTTGTCAATTTTACTGAATGAGTAAACCTTTTCATATTTCTCAATGAACGTTTATGCATTTGGGTTACTTGATAAAGTGTATATGAATAGTAGAAGATATTGTTGATCCACACATTCATATTCATCAACAGAATAATTAAAATAATCAGTGGTTATCGGGTATTTCTAGTGTGTGTGAATAGCTGCAACACCTCATCTGTTTTTCAGCGTGCCGAGTTATTAATTTCGTAGCTCTTATTTATCTCTTTCTAGTCTTTTGTCCTTGTAGCATTGTACCACGGGAACACCAACAGTCCCCCTCTTCTGACCCATAACTGCTCAATGTTTAATTTGATTACAAGTTTATTCCAGCGCCTGACCCACGCACCGGTCCATTCCTGTGATTAATCCGGCCACGGCAGCCATGATGGATCTGGTGCGGCTTCTCAGCTGAAGTTCATTAATAATTGGAATGTTGCAGAGTGTGAAGTAATGAATACTAATTATTCCTTTCATGTCTGATGGAGGAGCATGAGCCAATCCATCAGCTGGGACTTTAATTTGGTGAAGTAATGGTTCTATCAATAGTACATTAATTCCATCTTTTGAAGAAACAGCGCCGGAGCAGACCCGGGCCTTGGTGGAACCTTTGGCATGAGAGTTGTTGCCGCTGGCTGACTGGCACCAGGGTAATTAGGGAAAAATTAAAAGCTGCCACTTTGGCCAGCCAGGCCTGATTTAATTGAAATGCAGATTGGGATAAATATTGGCTGCTGGGAATATCATCTTCCAGTTTTATTTAACGCCTTTGCCTGTGGTGGCTATTGGGAGCATTTGTCATGCTTTTTTGTTTGCTTCAATTAGACATTTTGGTGTCTAGTACGGGTAGAAATGCTTTTTCTGGCTCTTTGAGTAGATGGCAAGCTTTTTTTTCACAGAGTGCTGTTTAATATTATTTAGTGCAGTCACATTCTGAATTCATGACACAGTGTGGTTTCTACAGATACATCAGACTGGGTGATAAGGAGTGCGAGTATAACAGCGGTTTCCGTCTCCTTCTACACACTAAGCAAGCCAACCCTCACTTTCCCCCGGAGCTGCAGGCCCAGGCCACACTTATAAACTTTACAGTGTCCCGCGCTGGGCTAGAGGAGCAGCTACTGGGGCAGGTGGTCATGCATGAAAGGCCTGAGCTGGAAACGATGAAGGTCAGTTACAGATGTTGCTCATAATTTTCGCACATTAAATGAAGAGAACAAACTAATTTCCAAGGAAAAAAAATTTCAACGTTTTATACATTTTTAAACTTGAATCTTAATTTTTATTATAAGAAATTCTAAATAAATAATTGAAATAAAAGCATACAATGCAATAATTGTGAATGTCCCCCTTTTTTATTTTGTTTTATATAACAAAATAAAGGTTTTAGTTTACATAACATACTGTGTATATTTAATATGTGTGTATATATAAATATATTTATATTTGTATATTAAATTTCTTCATATATAATATAAATTGTAGAAATATAAATATATACATGTAAATATTTTCTAAATATATACATGCATGTGTGTATTTATATTTGCATAATAAATATATACAGAACATATGTTATGCAAAGAAAAACCTTTATTTTGGATGTGATTTAATTGTTTGATAGCACTAATATTTGTCCTGTTTAATACTGAATGCAGTCTCATAATATCATTTAATGATACAACTGTCCTTACATTGTCTATTTTTGCTTGTTTTAGTTGGAATTGAGCACCCAGCAGAATTTGTGTCAGATTGAGCTGAAGAGACTAGAGGATGAGCTGCTGAGCAAACTGTCTGCAGCAGAGGGAAACTTCCTGCGAGATACAGCCTTAGTGGAACAGCTGGAATATACTAAGAATACTGCCAGACACATCCATAGCAAGGTATGGTACCTCATATTGTTGTTGCTTGCTCTGTTTTTCACTTTGTTCATGCAAGATGGATTTACAGCCAATGTGTAAAAAAAATAAAATAAAATATGAGTGTCCTCATTATTTACATTCTTCTAAGAATTAGTATCTGACCGTATATCTCAACAATTGTGATGTTTAACAGGCTGTTGCAGCTCGAGAGAATGAGATAAAGACCAATGAGGCACGAGATCTTTACCGGCCAGCGGCTGAGAGAGCCGCACTACTCTATTTCACCATTAAAGAGCTCCACAACATTAACCCCATGTACCAATACTCACTCAAGGTAACAAACTATACTGGAAAAAGTGAAAATGTGTAGTTGTTGCCCTAAATAATTACTACACAATATTTACATTACCATTTAAAAGTTTGGCGTTGGTGAGGTTTTATATATTTTTATTGTTTTGTGTTGCTATACTCACCATAGCTGCCTCTAACTGATCAAAAAAGCACAGCAAAACGGTAATACTGTGAAATAATTTTCCCAATGTAAAGTACTGTTTTCTAAATATATTTTAAAATATAATACCAAGGGGACCAGCTGAGTCCTCTGCACAATCTGACTCCTTGACCCCACCCACTAATACGCTATTGTACTGACTGTTGTACACGGTAGATTAATCAAACCAGACTAGGCCATCTGACCAGTCAGAACAGAGTAGGCTCACGGAAAGGAGGGGTTTAGAGAGAATGAATCATAAAACTACTTTGAACAAATAATTTGAATTTAAACATGGCATAGTAAAGGGATTTTAATCCTGTAAAGCTGCTTTGACACATGTTGCATTGTAAAAAGCGCTATATAAAAAATGGTGACTTGACTTTTTAAAATGTTATTTATTTCAGTGACAAAGCTAAAATTTCAACAGCCAGTTTACAGTATCAAATGATCCTTCAGAAAAATATTTCCTCAAGAAATGTTTCCAGATTTTTGATGATCATTATGTAGTCTTCTGTTAACTCCATATAAATAAACCTGTAAGTTCTGCACCTTCTCCCAAGGTTTTTGTCCCCCATTCTCTCATGGATGGGGTTTTGGTTCCTTGCCGCTGTCACCTCTGGCTTGCTTAGTTGGGTACAGGGGGCGTAGCAGCTAATTTAAAAGTGGGGGGGACGGTATGGTGATGTGATCCAAAGGTGTTCATACAGTATAATAATTTAGTATAATACAGTATAATAAATTTACAAGAGCAACAAGATTTGAAGCTCATGGCAGATGGCCAAGAGATTTGCGCTGTGATTGGCTCGTTCACTCAAATCTAACTAACAAATCAGAGAATACGGGTGGAAATATTGGTGCTAGGTCAAAAAAAGTGCGGGGGACAGAATCACCTGTTTCTAAAAGTGATAGGTTGGGGACACCTGACTTTTAGTGATTATCGTCGTCTTGACTTCAGAGACTGTCTCTGCATTAGATAATTATAGTTTGATTCTTGTCATTAAACATTACCATCACTCTGTTCTTCTACTTGATAATGTTCAGTGCCGTGCTACCATCTGTATTGTTAAAAACGCTAGAAATAAAAGTGATTCTGTTGAAGAAACAAAAAACAAACAACAACCAAAAAACCCTTCATAATCCTAGTAATATTAATATATTATAATATCAAATACTGTATCTTTGCTCTATGTTTCAGAAGCTTTTTTGAAGTGTTACCTCAATATATTACAGACAGAGAAAAACTTTAGGCTGTTCACAGATAATCCATTACATACAAAACACACTGTGTATGTTCCACTATTCTAGCAACATGTTTACTTTGTTTCCAAATAATGCTGTTATTTCAGCTCAACTTCTTTTACATTTAAGGCCTTCAACAAAGTGTTCCTCAAAGCCATTGCGAGAGCTCCTGGTGATGAAGACGTGTCTGTGCGTGTTTTATCTCTCACTGAGGCCATCACCCACTCAGCCCTTCAGTACACCTGCCAGGGGCTCTTCCAGAGGGACCGACTCACCTTCCTCACCCACACCGCCCTCCAGGTGAGTGGGACAGGACGCCGGCAGAATAGAAACACCTCCCATCCACCCAACACCACCTCCTCCCTTCCTCCTCTTGCGCTTTGTCATTCCCATCAATCACTCCACTTTTCTGCCCTTACATTAAGTTCCATTAGGCCCTGTCAGTGGAGTTGGGTCCGTTCCTATTGATTAACTCTCACGGGCCAGGCACCCCTCTCCCTCAACTGGTCAGCTCTGACAGGAGGGTGGGCCGCAGTGGCAGAATGCAAATACCTGTCAGGACAGCACCTGTTTTCCCTGCTGCTGTCTGTCTCCACTGCCTGTCCTTCACACGTCCACATCAAACAGAGTAAAGCTATTCTGAGACCCGCTTGTCCTTTTCTGATGGATGGAGACATCTGTATTCAACAAACCTGAGGTCTAATGTCCTCATTACTTTGCGCCTCTGGTGTTTTATTTAGATTCTTCTGACGAGGGGCTTCATTGAAGCTGAGGACCTGGAACTTCTGCTGCGATTTCCTGCAGAAGTCTGTCAGAGCAGTCCCGTCAGCTTCCTGTCTCCACAGGCCTGGGGTGCCATTAGGGTAAGAAGTGCTTGTGCCTGGAAATCACTATCTTTCATGTATTCAGATGGCATTTAGCATCGCCATTTACAAAATGATTAGTCTGAAGCACCTTTTCAACCTCTAAATAAGTCAACCCATCTAGCCCAGGGGTGTGTGAAATTTGAAGGAATATGTGACCCCTTTCCTAAAATATGAATGCGGCTACCTTTATACTCTGATATTATGCAGACAATATGTTCTCTTCTAAATTGAAATGCCTTTTATTTGGCCTTTGCTGTAGATTATTAAAATATTACATACCACTTCTTATTTTGTATTGAGAATATATTGTATTTTTAAGCACTATTAATTGTGTAGTATCAATGTATATAAATAACATAAAATTAAACATAAATATAATGCTGGGCAGTGATTAATAGAAAGTGATCATTGCCTATATAAAAAAATATTTTTTTACAATAAATAATTTACTTAAACAGCAATACATTGTTGTAAATCAAATTAATCTATTTATTTATTTAATATCATCTAAATAATATATTGTTAAAATATGTTACATGTATAAAATTTTTATTATATAATATATATGAATATGTAGCATATTTAAAATTTATTTTAAACATTTAACAGATACACTTTTTTTTTTTTTTTTTGCAAATATGTAAATAAAGAAATAAAGGTAAATAATAAATTATAATTTTGGGTAAACTTTGTGAATATTTGTAAATAATATGTGAATCTTTATAGACAATATATGCAGGATATATGCTATAAATATCATTATTATTAAATATAATAGTTCAGTGTTTTATAAAGGTATTTTTGAAGACTGACCCTTTTATTTCCCAAACCTAAAACCTGATTTTATTGCAGAGCTTGTCCATGCTGGATGCATTCAGGGGTCTGGACATGGATGTGGAAGGCTCTGCCAAATGCTGGAGGAAGCTGGTGGAGTCAGAGTGTCCAGAAAGAGAACGTCTCCCTCAGGACTGGAAGAATAAGAATCCCCTCCAGAGACTCATCATTCTCAGAGCCTTTCGGCCTGACAGGATAACTTACGCTCTCCGGTAATGAGCATTCTTCAGAGGACCAATATCTGTCTAAAATTTTACTTTAAAATCAGCTGGAGTTGGCTGGGTTTGTAACACCAATATTTTGGTCCCTAAACATTTGTCTTTTTACACCAGAAATTTTATTGAGGACAGTTTGGGCTCCAAGTATGTGGATGTCAGTCAAATGGCATTTGAAAAATGTTTTGCGGAGTGCAATCGTTCTACACCGGTCTTCTTCATTCTTTCTCCCGGAGTCAACCCCGTCAAGGATGTAGAAATGCTTGGTAAACACAGAATCTCTTCACACTTAGTCTAATTTGTAACATAATCAGTATATAATAAGTATTAATCTTATCATATCTATTAACTAGGGCTGAAGCTTGGATTTACATCTGACCAGGGGAACCTCCATAATGTGTCCTTGGGTCAAGGACAAGAGATTGTGGCCGAGAGAGCGCTGAAGACCGCAGCCAAAAATGGACATTGGGTTATACTGCAGGTAGAACATTTTTGGTTAATTTCATATCAAACCAACCAACAGTGAAGTGTCCAAAACATGGAAACCGTTACTAACACAATAAATGGCAACTGATACCGGAGAGTAGGCATTATTTAGGAATATTTGACAACTTAATGCCACAATTGACCAAAATTTTGCCAAAATGCTTTTGATACTTATGGATATGTGACCCTGGAGCACAAAACCAGTCATACAGTTAGTCACACGAGTATATTTGTAGCAATAGCCAACAATGCATTGTATGGGTCAAAATGATCCATTTTTCTTTTATGCTAAAAAAAATCATGTTTCGTGAAGATATTTTGTCAATTTCCTACCGTAAATATATAAAAACTTGATTGTAATGTGTATTTCAAAGATTTTTTTTTTGTGCACCCTCAGATTCCACATTTTCAAATAGTCTTGTCCAAATACTGCCCTTTCCTAACAAACCATACATCAATGGAAAGCTTAATTATTCAGCTTCCAGATGCTGTAGAAATCTGTTTAAACATTAATTTGATTTCCGTTCCAGAATATTCACCTGCTGGAGCAGTGGTTGGGTCGTCTGGAGGAGCTGTTGGAGAACACAGGAAGCGATGCTCACTCAGACTACAGAGTGTTTATGAGTGGAGAACCATCCTCCAGCTCCCATGAGCACCTCATCCCTCGTTCCATCCTGGAGAACGCCCTCAAACTCACTACTGAACCACCCACCGGCATGAACTCCAGCCTACATGCAGCTCTGGACAACTTCACCCAGGTCTTCATACACTTGACACAGACAAAATCAGTGAATTCACCCAGTCCAGTCAGACATTCTGCTTACTATTAATATATAAAGTAGAAACTAGTAATCATATAGAGTGAGTAGAATGATCTGACAAAAGAATGAGGTGTGAAGAATGACACTCTTAACTCTTAATTTCCCTTCTGCAGGAAACTCTGGAAATGTGTTCTCGGGAGCAGGAGTTTAAAGGTCTTGTGTTCTCACTGTGTTACTTCCACGCCTGTGTGACTGAGAGGAGGAAGTTTGGGCCTCAGGGTTGGAACCACAGATACCCATTTAACAATGGAGATCTGACCATCTCTGCCAGTGTTCTGTACAACTACCTGGAGGCCAGTACCAAAGTAAGAGACCAACATTCATTAACCTGAAAAAAATATCATAATATCAGTGAATGATTTTTTTTGTTTAAGTTAATACTTTTATTCAGCAAAGATGCATAAAACTGATCAATAGTGACAGTAGCCATGTTTCCTTCAGTATGTTTTAATGCACATTTTGAAGCATCATATCAGACATGAGTCATGGAAATGTCAAATTTTGAAAAAAAAAAAAAGAAAAAAAACACATTTTTACGCTTGCTTAAGGTGGTTTTTGATTTGTTTGGAATAATATATTCCTCCATGCTCATCAAAAAAGTCGTGTGACTTTACGCGGCATAACCTGACTAACCAGTGGACTTGTTGCACATCATCTGAAATGCTGAACATTATAATATTCAGTGATATTTATCACCAGATTATAAGCAAGCAAATTCAAATTTTGCGCACAAGTTAAATTCGCAGCTTTAATATTTTTAATATGTTTTCCATAAATATTTCACATAAATGCTGAAAGAATCCTGAAAATATGTATCACAGTTTACATAATATTTTCTCAACATTAGTAATAATATATGTTTCTGAAGCACCAAATCAGCATATTAAAATGATTTCTAAAAGGTCATGTGACACTAAATACTGGAGTTGGGGCTGCTGAAAATTAAGCTTTGTCATCACAGGAATTTGGAAAATAAAATTTTCAATTTTATATTGAAATTGAAAAGTTATTTTAAATGATAATAATACTCGAAAATATTAGTTTTACAAGACTCCGTCACAAAATGTTAATATGAACAAAAACGAATACACATCCACATTGAGATAATACAGATATGTTTAAAACTCAAATTCTACTTGTGTTTATATGCTCGAAGCTGTTTATTTTTATTACATACTGTCCTGTCTTTGTCCACAGCGCTAGCAAACATGATCTCACTGTATCCACAAAATCATGTTTTTCTTCTCGCAGCGTTACTTCACTCACAACCAATTACGGCGGCTCTAGATTTCACCCCTCCCCTCAAAAAACGAATGTCCTTCATTATGTTAACCAAACAGTAACCTGTATGTGCGTACACTGAGGATTCATTAGGCGGCAAATGAAGCGTCATGCTAAATGTAATTACACGCGTCGTGCGTGACACCTTACAACGCTTTATAAGTGATCACTGCAATTAGAGCTGATGAAAGAAGCAATTTGCAAAACAATACAGGTACAAATGATGGTGAACCTCTAGCGTCTGTCATCGGTTATAAGACACACGCTCCCTTGTTCTTCTCTCCTTTAAAATTACACATCATTCGCTCTATTCTCAGGCCAGACTTAAGCCAAGCACAGCAGGAGTTGATCTCTGCTTGAATTATACATGAATTGAATTGGTCTTTTAGCCATTTGAAATAATAAACTGACTACAGGATGCTCTCCCATCACCCAACATCAGTTCCTCAACTCGTACTCATGAGAAAATCCCTGCATCCAACATCCAGCCCTTTTTACCATGTATTTTTTCCCCCCTCTGTCAGAACTTGCCAACCTGGCTGAAAATAATGCTGTGAGTATTAAACGCAGGGCGCTGAGGGATCAGTTTGTGCTGGAGGTTTGACATTTTGGTGTGTTAATATGTGTGGCTCAGGTACCATGGGAGGATCTGTGTTATCTGTTGGGAGAGATCATATACGGAGGTCACATCACTGACGAGTGGGACAGGAAGCTGTGCCGTACGTACCTCCAGGAGTTCATCAATCCCAAGATGGTAAAGACATTCAGAGCCGCACCAAACATAGTTGATCAAAGCATTGTTTTTGCTTCAAGACAGATTTCATGTACATTGTACAGGCATACAGCTGGAAAAAAAAGTTTCAGAAGTAAAAAGTAAAAGTCAACCGGCATTGTTAAAATAGTTCACATTTATTTCTTTATTATTTTTTTGTAGCCTCATAACATTAAGGTTGAACCATTGATGTCACACGGACTATTTTAACAATATCTTTTTTGTGCCTTGAACATGGTAGTTCCCTTGCAAGCTCAGAAAGCTCTGGAATTGAATCAAAATGACCTTAATTTGTAATGACAGGGTTTTAATTTGAATCTCTTTGAGCTAACTAAATGATTGGAGAAATCCTATACACAGTTCATATCAGCGAGATGTTTGTTGCTGCACCCAAAGATTGAGTTACAATATTTTGATTAAACAATATGTGGTCAAAAAGGTACAAAAGAAAAAATCACATTAGATGAATCATTCACAAAAACATAAATTCACATCCATTTACAAAACTGATACACTTTCCCAGTAAGTCTTACTGTGATGTATAAAGCAGTAATTGAGAAATTGTACATTTTTAAAGAAAACTAGATTTATCTAGCTTCAAGTGCTTTATTCAAGCTCTGCAGACTGCATGCTGAAATGAGACTAAAGTTTGTCTGTGGACCTCACACAAACAGGTTTGTTGTCATGTAAATACTGCAGCTCTATGGGGCTCTCTAGTGGCGACGATGTACACTGCATGACACAATTTACCTTGTGCTACAGTTTATAAGCATAGATAACAAAACAGGGGCTGAATGTATGAAATGTCTTTTGCTTCCCACATACAGAAGACATGTTTGTTATGTTCAAGCCGGAGTATTTGACAGATTTTGAATGCTGCCATCTTAAGTGTGTCTTTCCGGGGCGGTGTTTATGTGAGGTGATTAAGGCTCAGGCATACAGCCCAGTGTTTCCTCACCGAGTCTCATTAGTCCCAGGATGAGCAGCCATCAATCACGAAGTTATTCTTTAGCCTTTCCACAGAGCTGAATTACTCTCCCAGTGTCCAGCAGCAGCCCTGCTATCGATTACCACACACACACCTTTATCCGTTCCTCCAAGCATCCGAGCAATACTTGGAGGTTAAGCACGGTGAAACGTTACAGGGCAAAATATCGTGCAGTAAAAAACAAAGTTAATCATATTTGCAACCTAAAATCCTTGATGGATTGTGTTTAAGTCTGTCTTTTGGTAACGACAATTTGAACCCTCATCCTCGCCCTCTCCAATATCTCTTTTAATCTTGCAGTTTGAGGGAGAGCTGTACCTGTGTCCTGGGTTTCCAGCTCCTCCTGATCTGGACTACACCGGGTATCACAGTTACGTGGATGAGAGGTTGCCTTCGGAAAGCCCTGGTCTCTACAGAATGCACCCTAACGCTGGGATCGAGTTTATGACGGGCACATCTGATGCCCTCTTCAAAACTTTACTGGAACTCCAGCCCAGAGACTCCTCAACAGGAGAAGGAGCAGCACAGTGCACAGAGGAGAAGGTGAAACTATTGAAAACAGCTATATTCTGAATAGTTTTTATTTGGATTGCCACTCAAAAAATCACCTCAAGGTATTTTTTTTAAAGCTGTACGACTTACTTTCTGCTGTTGAACACAACATTTTTTGAGGAATGTATGGAAAAAATATATATTATGCAAGTCAGTGGCTACTGATTAGCAATATTGTTCGGAATAGCAGAAGAAAGAAACTTGTTACAAATGGAGGGTGAGTAAATGGTAACGGTACATTTTGGCTAAACTATCCCTTTAATGGCTTTGTGCCATTTTCTCCTACATGGCTGCAAAACACGTTTGATTCTTTTAGAAAGCTGTGTTTAGAATGTACAGCTGCTTTTGATACTTTCTATTTGGTCAGGTGAAGAGTGTCCTGGATGACATGCTGGAGAAGTTACCGGAGGAGTATAATCTGGCAGAGCTCATGTCTAAAACAGCTGAGAGGAGCCCCTACATCCTGGTGTGTCTGCAGGAGTGTGAGCGAATGAATGTTCTGCTGGCAGAGATACACAGATCATTAATAGAGCTGGACCTGGGACTGAAGGTACGAAACGATCAATACAGAGGATTACTGATTATTCAGCTGAATACAGCACCAGTTCTTGAAAAAACCTGAAAGAAAAAGACTTTATACTCATGATAATAATTCTGACACATTTCATGTTGTTTTAGGTCCCATTGATATTGATTGGTATCTCCTTTAATGAGTCATATATTAATTAATAGACTTGTTCAAAAGTTACATTTTTAAAGAAATATGTTTTGCTCCTTAAGTCTACATTTATTTCATCAAAAATGTATGACAGCGAGCTGCAAGAAGAGCTTACGTTTCCAAAAACCTGCAGTACTCCGACAAGAAAAAGTGTGTACGTCTGCTCAGACCCTGAAGGGATGCTAAGCCCTCGTCCACATCAAATATGACAAAATACACACTGTAAGATCAAATCTGTGCATATGCACAAAGCACAAAGGAAGTAACATTGGTATCACTTCACTGCCTGTGCCAGTAAACATGAATGATGTAATGTCATGCAATATATTTTCCAACCGTTTTATATTTTGAACGCACACAGACTAATAAATATATTAAACAAAAATAGATTAAATAATATAGAAATTAATAAAATTGTAAGACAATATTTACAAACATAATACATTAATAATTATTTAAAAACAAAACCTACATGTAAATGGGTTTTAATTCTACATGTTTTATAGGTATTTATACCACTACTACTACTAATAGTAGTAGTGATCATACCAATTTAAAATATATTGCTACTATATATATTATTATAATATACAGTGATGTCAAAAGATTAACCGTGATTAATCGCATCCAAAATGAAAGTTTTTGTTGCATAATATATTTGTGTATCTTGTGTATTCATGTCTATATAAACTATATAGAAATATATATATATATATATATATATATATATAAAATCCATTTATATATGATGTAAGTTATATTCATATAAATGAAATTCAAATGTAAATATTTTCATATTATGTATATATAAACACACACAGTGTGTGTGTTTATATATACATAATAAAAATACACAGCCCATACACATTATGTAAGCAAAAGCCTATGGATGAGAGAACTCGCGATTCATCTTTTGATAGCACTAGTAATAATAATAATATATATAATTAACAATCATTAATTCAATTGATTAACATTCCACAAGTGATATATTGTTTCTTTATCGTAGAATGTACAGCATAGCAAGTATGAACCGTATGACTGCTCTTTGATATTACAGGGTGAACTGAGTCTCTCCTCAGACATGGAGCAACTCCAAACAGCTCTGTTCTATGACAGCGTTCCTGAGAGCTGGAGCAGACTGGCCTACCCTTCAACCAAAACACTGGCTCTGTGGTACAGTTAACTTCCTATAACAGATCAAATCTACAAAACTCGACCGTTTCTCTGTAGGCTTTATTGATAGGGTCTACTTAACCATATCCTGCAGGTTCAGTGACGTTCTGACACAGTGTCGAGAGTTGGACACGTGGACTCAAGACTTTGTGTTTCCTGCTGTGGTTTGGATCTCTGGACTCTTTAGTCCTCAATCATTTCTCACAGGTAAGACAAATGCACACATGAACACATCCCTAAAAAAAAAAAAAAGACTTGCTATCGTTATACTAAAATTCTTCTGCTTTGCAGCGATTCTGCAGAGTATAGCTCGAAAAAACCAGTGGCCTTTAGATCGCATGAGCCTGTCTGTGGACGTCACCAAGAAAACCAAGGATGATTATGGGCATCCTCCTCGAGAGGGAGCGTACATCCACGGACTGTTCATAGAGGGTGAGCATGAACTCTATTCCGAAGTGAATTTCCTGTTTGTGTGGATGAATGTTACACAGCTCTCCTCCTGCAGGTGCTCGCTGGGATAGCTCCTCAGGTCTGCTGTCAGAGGCTGTTCTGAAGGAGCTGACTCCAGCTATGCCAGTGCTGTACATACGGGCGATACCAATCGACCAGCAGGATGTGAGGAACACGTACGAGTGCCCGGTGTACCGCACCAAACTCCGAGGCTCCACCTACATCTGGAGCTTCCGTCTCAAAACACGCCAACCACCTGCAAAGTGGGTTCTGGCAGGAGCGGCACTTCTTCTGTCCGTCTAACTCCGGATGTTGACTTGTAGAAGTTATATGCTAATCAAAGCTTAGTATTAAATGCAGATAAGATGTTATATTGTCTAATTCACGGCTGCACGATTAATCGAAATTAAACCAACATCGTATTATGCATCTGTGGACCACAAAACTAGTCATAGTTCAGATTTATACATCATCTGATAGCTGCATAAATAAGCTTTCTATTGATGTATGGTTTGTTAGAACAATATTAGACTGAGATCTGATCATCTGGAATCTTAGGGTGCAAAAAATTAAATCATGCAGCCCTAGTTTTACAGAAACATTAGTATACTGTAAGAAAGTAGCCATTATTGGCGTAAGTATTAAAACACTGTGCAATATTGATGCTGTTATTAGCTTAATTAAATTTAAAACTGGTTCTTGGCAGCTGTGTGTTCCCTGAATGACACAATCTCCTCAGTGCCACTACGTTCAGACTCCCAGTAGATTATGAACCAGGCCAATACTGATTTTCAAATGAGGTGTGTTTGACCTTCCTCTCCTGCTGAATACAGATAGATAGTGTGATTCATCTCGCGTCCCGACAGATACCAATTCGTTATCTTCTCTGAATGACATGCTCGGTCATGTTCATTTTTTCCCCTCATGTGTCCCTCGATGTGATTTAATAACTAGCTACAGTACATGTCGCTGATCTGATTTTGTTCAATGGCGTTTTGAAAGGTGAACTATTAAACACACTAATTCTACACGGTACACAATCACAAAACAACATCTGCTGTTGGTCTGGGATTGTCCGTATGGTTCTTAGCTATGACGCAGACCTTGTCAGGAGACAAGAAAATGATACATCTGTCACCGGAGAGGGAAATGAGAGGTTAGCACAAGCTGTGGAGCTGTTCCTCCCCTCTCAGCGAGTCCAGCAGCGGCCTCACAGCAGGTAATAATGGCCCAGAACAGGATGGATCTGTAACTGTTTAGACAATTCATCCTCGGTTCACACTGAGACAGCTGAGACGCACTGTGAGCCAGTCGAGCGTCACCGAGAATATTCAAACTATCACTGACGCATAATGCGGGGTTTTTCTAGCATTTCCTGTTGGTCTCTACGAGCTAATGTACACTTACACGTTAACAAACCACTAGGTGGCGGTAAGTGTATAGTTTAAAGAGAGAATTCTTTCTCTAAAGAGAGAAAATTCTGTCTTTATTTACTCACCCTCATGTTGTTTCAAACCGGTAAGACTTTCATTCATCTTCGGAACACAAATTAAGATACGTAGAGACGTAAGTTAGCAAGTTAGACTTCTGGGTCATTTATTTTGTGTTTTTCTTCTGAGTGTAAACAATACCGATTATGTTCTGGGGGTAACGTTAACTTACTCTTTAAAAAGAACCAGTAACCCGAAGAGAAGAATTGCTGAATGTTTTTTTTTTTGGCACATAAAAATATTCTCATAGTTTCGTAAAATTACAGTTAATTACAAAACAAATTATCCTAAATTTCACAGATGTCCTTGCTATGTTTCTGTGCGTTGATGGACGAAGGTCTCGAGGGTTTGGAATGACACGAGGGGGAGGAAATTAATCACAGGATTTTCATTTTATAATATTTTCAAACACACTGCATAAAAGTTAGTAAAATATGAAGCAGAACATGAATTTTACAACATGGGTGCACACGAGGAAAAAGACAGTGTCGGTAAGTATTACTGTTTTCTTTAATGTCAGGCTCTTTGTGAAGAAAACTAGTGCAAACAGCAGCTACAGTCAGTCACTGCTAACATATTATACTAAAGGTGAGACGTACACCTTGCTATTGCTTTATGGCCTGTTTATCATTAACATAACTTCTTACAAACAAAGTCTTCGTATTTACAGAGTTCACATGTGAACCTCCCAAGCATTATCAGACTGGTCAATCAATGGCGTTGCCAAATCCTTCAGACCCTCCGATTACATTTACAGTACATTACATCTTTTCTTTGTATTTAAAACCTGTTTTGTCTACCCTTCTGAATCAGGGACAAGTTTGTTGTTTAATAAATATCTCCAAGTCTTACAAGTCAAAGTACAACTTACAAAAAAACTACAGTTGCTTTCTTCGAGCACCATCTCATGTAAGCCATAACAGAACCACTCCTCAGTTATTTTCAGTAGGGCTTTTCCAATAAAATGCATCCATAATTTAAAACCAATCATCTCTATTACAGATGATAGATATTGCCCTCCCTCCCCAAAAGATATGCATAATTTTAAGATGCAAACCTTACAGTTTATGCAAGTACAACAAATTGTTGCTTTAATCTAAACTTCTACTAGCTTCTGGTAGCAACTCTGCACTTAAAATACCGAGCAAAATATCTTGGGATATTTTTATGATTGTCTACAAATTGTTTGTTGGCCATGATCTAAAAAGGCATCGCATTATTTAGTTATTTGTGCATCGTAGCTCACGTTTCAGACTAATTGGACTACGCAGGAATAAAGATGTGCCTATTATTTTCCCATATATGGATAAATTCTTATTTATTGGTGAAACTCAAAATAACTCAAAATCTGCCCTACACTACTGAGTGAAAGTGTGCTGTATGAAGACATCTCACCGTGATCTTTCTGTACCGTAACTTACAGAATACGGGATCACTGTAATGATTCCTGTTACAACCCATTCCTCCTGTTCTTCTTGAATGATTCAGCTTCTTTGTTCCTTTCATATGTTGGGTTGAAGTGGCTGAAATTTCTTTGGCTGTGCGATACTCTGTATCTGTTCTGTGTGGCCGG
Source organism: Enteromius unitaeniatus (assembly GCA_032359435.1). Lineage (NCBI taxonomy): Eukaryota > Metazoa > Chordata > Actinopteri > Cypriniformes > Cyprinidae > Enteromius > Enteromius unitaeniatus. The sequence goes on along the minus strand of JAUMHI010000058.1, from coordinate 8,242,788 downwards.
CGAGATTGTGTCTCCCCCTAGTGGAGGACTTACTCATCACAGTCTCCAGTTAGAGGAAGGACGCTGTCCTGTCTTCAGTAGTGGTTTTGGGATATATCGAGTTGCTTTATGTCCTGGGCTCAAGTCTGTGTGAGAGCTCAAACAGAGTCTGTTGATTGTCGATGACGTGCAGGTAATTGATGTACGTTCTCACTTCCACGCTGTCCTTTTGGGACAACATGTTTCCTAATGGACAAAAAGCCAAAGATCAGGATTACACTCAATAGAAATCATCACAATGGTAGTGAGGCAGACCACTTCAAACTAGGACAAAACTATGTTTCGAGTGTAGAGACAGATCTGGGTTATCCAGTATTATACGGTCTATGTGTTCAAATTTAAAGGGGTAGTTCAGTGTATATCTGAATTCGTGGGTTAGAAACAGGGTGCAACTTAATTTAGGTTCAGTTTGGCAGATATTACACACAGATATTACTAGAACTTTTAAATGTGTGTGATTTGAGCACTTACCCATGTGATCTGTCCGACAGTGCCTGATTATCCTCACCGTGTCTCCTATCATGTGCTGTACATAAATACACTCACATCAGCTTGTTTTGCTCATTTAACGGGACACGATATTAAAGTAATAGTTCGCCCAAAAATAGGAATTCTGTCATTGTTTACTTCACCCTGAGGTCATTCCTAACTTGTATGACTTTCTTAAAAAAATATTTCACAGGTCTGGAATGACGGTTCTCATTTTTGGGTAATCAAGATCTATAAGGTCTAGCTGTTCACTTACTAGTTTGTCGAAGTTGACCAGGTTGTCGAGAAATGTTTTGTTGCCCTCGTGAATGAAGGTAATATCTGTTCAGATAGAAATTGTTCTGATTTTAGTACACACATTAATTGCAAAAAAAAACAACAACTGACCATTCAATTTTTTTTAAATACTGTATATGAATTATTTAAGCTTTTATTTCATGAATTAATTGATCATTTGTTTTTCTCTTTGGTGACTTACGCTCTTCTCCAATCACGTCGTCCACATGAATGTAAATCACATGCAAATATTTAATAATCTGATGATATCATGTACGTTAAGAAGCACCTTTCAGAAGCAGAGGTAGGAAAGGGATCTTGGGAGACTTCATCTTCCTGAAGGCATCTCTGTAGGCTTTGTGATTTAAAGAAGGGTCCTGCGGGTCACAAAAAAGCATTCACATGTTTAATTTGTGTGTTTGTTTTTATCTTACACCGAAACCATCTGCTTTGTCTCAAATTTCTTCTTCTGTAACACCACCTGCTGTTTCCTCCCTTGGAGACCAGAGGCTCCGATATGATTACGGCTTCATATATTACATCCTAATGAGCCGTAAACGGCACAAAATTCTCTGGCAGGAGGTGAACTAGCAGGAGGCAACTTAAGACAATCACTTACCGTCAGGCTCTCCAGCTCGGAGAACAACTTCCTGAACTTCCCAGGGACTTTCTGAAATGAGGACAGATAAAAAAAAAAAAAAACCCTGAAGAATTGAAGCCAATGCACAGTTCCTGTTTAACAGTTTGCAATAAATTCTAGTTTCTTGCTTTTAAAAACATAATGCATCGTAAACATACAGTAGACTGATGATGAAAGTGTCTTCCTACCTCCCATGTCTGAGTGAGTCGACTGACGGCAGGACTGTTCAGCCCCATAATGATAGAAAAGAAGGAGTTCAGGTTCCTCTGTGCCTTACAGCTAAATAAAGAACAGAAGATAACATGATTCATTTGAGTAGAAAGAAATACAAATCACAAATAATTTCAAGAAACATGTCGCCACAATGTCAGGGTCAGGTTGATGTGACCCTCTAAAAAATTCTGTACTAAAATAGAAGTTTGTTCGATTAAGATATAATCTGGAAGCTAAATAAAGCTTTCTATTGATGCATGGTTCTGAATAGGACCATATTTAGTTATAAGACACAACTGTTTGAAAATCTGAGGGTGCAAAAAAATCGAAATATTAAGAAAATCACCTTTCAAATTGTCCAAATGAAGTTCTTAGCTACGGAGCCCCTTAAGGGACATGGTGGAGAAAAAAAATTGGGGTGGGTGGAAAAAATTCTCTTGCAAAACACTGCGTTCACTCGCGACACGTGTGTTCTTCATACATGTGAGACCGTAACAGTTTTGCGAGGGAATACAAAGCTTCTCGAGGGAACGCAAAAGATAAAAAAGGGTTTTTTTTTTCTCCTACCCTAATTTTTTTTCCACTCAGAATTTTCCCACCACGTCACTTAAGGGGCTCTGTACTGCAATGCATATTATCACAAAATAAGTGTTGATAGCCTATGTTAACAGTAGGAAAGTTACTAAATATTCATGGAACGTGGATCATTTTATTTTAGTATTTTTGTGATCCAGGGTCACATTTAACACACACTGGATCTGTCGCGATGTGACAAGGTTCTTAGTGGACTTTTTGCGTCACTTTGATCACACCATTGACATAGATGTGACGTTACGTTAAATTATAACATGGAAATTTGATCGTGTGGTTCGTGTCATTGTGACATAACATACAGTGTTTATTTTGAAATGGATGAAATCATGGTTTTTTATGGGGTGCATTTTACCCCAGACTGTCATAGTGTATGAATAAATGTGAGGAGAGTGAATAAATGAAAGATCACAACAGGACATTTAAAGCTGATTGCAGACACGCACAAGGGATGATTCGCCTGTGATTGGCTGAATCTTACTTCTCTCAAATCTAAGTTTAAAATCAGAAAACACGGGTGGAAATATTTTGGGCTGGCCCAAGTCCAAAAGTGTATGATATTCTTAAGATCCTTCGGGAGCAGTTTTGGGTTTGTGAGCGTCTACTTACTGTGCTGCGATCTTGATGAATTTCTTGAAGAGCTGCACACGTTTGCAGAGGGTCGGGCACAGCAGCACTTCAGTCATCACCCACTGCTGAGTCTCATTGCAGCGCTGCAACAGCTGCTCCAGCGCCACCGTGTGGCCAGCGCTCACGTCACGGCTCAGAGTGAAGTACACCAGCTCTTGCTGCAGAGAAAGTTATGAAAATGTTAGAAGATTCGTTTTGGAAGTCAGTATTAAATTAAGACTGTTGAGTGTGTTCTATTCCAAGTCAATCATCTTTTTAAAATGACCATTGTCATGTTGAATTCACCCAACGTTTTCTCACCCTTACACTTTCCTTCATCTTCGAAACACAAATGAAGGTATTTTTAATGTATGTTTATATATATATAATACAATGAAACATTTTATAAAGACATAGTAAACGTAATCCATATGCATCAAGCACTTTAGTCCAAGTCTTAGATGAATGATTGTGTTATATGAAGAATAGATTGAATTATTTTTATTTTAGTTTCATTCACATGTAAACACTGATCAACACACATACACAGGGAACATTAAATATGATTTACCTTAACACTGTGAGAACAAACTTGAATATACTTTCAAAGGAGGGACTGAAATCTCTTAAATTTCTTAAGTTGAAGATTTTTTTTCTTTTTTGAAGTCAAACAAAAGTCTTATACCGGGTAAATAAATAATGTCAGATATATATATATAACCAGTTAATAGTGAGAGGTGGTCCTTAAAATAAAAAGTGTTACTGATTTGTTATTTTTAAGTGAACGAACCATTTAATGCAGGGTTATGCAGAATCAGTTTATATATCAATACAACACATGCTAAATGTTATGTTTATATATTAAATATATTTCTATAGATCGGGCGCACAGGCCTGCGTTCTGAGGTTGTTTATCAGTCTGATAAGTGCTGCCGCCTACAAACGCAGCTAATGATGAGTAATGAAATAGTTTCAGGTTATTGTGCAGTGGAATGTGTTTCCCATGCATTTATTTATTTGTGGCGACCTGCCACTATATCAAAACGGACCGATTTTTCAAAAGGCTACGTAACGCACACTTAATAATCAAAGCCAGGCGTGGGTGTTTTTATATCACTGTATTTCTGAAGGAAGACAGATATTTTAGAAAACGCCGTTTTCATTTTATCTTGCATATAAGGCAGTGTTTGTAAGCTCAGAGCTGCTTTGTCTACAGCTGTTTCTAGTGCTTAAAGCACCTCCTGCTGGCAGAGAATGAGTTTGCATTTTTAATAAATCTGATTCACAAAGCTAACATATTGTTCTTGTTATCCAAATAAAAATAAATAAACTACTCTAGAGGGACTCTATTGGGATTGCACTGTCTGTGAAGACTTCACCTCATGGACGTTGCTAAAGAGACTCCAGTCACAGTTGGTGAGTGACACGGCCACATCCCACGTGTTCATGCTCAGCATCTTTCCGGAGCGCTGCTGCCCGTTATCAGTGAAGGGACTCTGGGAGAACAGAACACAGACACTCTGCTTATTGTGTGTTATTTTTCGTGTGATGACTTCATTTAAAGTAATGTGTATACATAGTCCCTTCCCAGGTGAATTAAACCCTTTATGAATACTGAGGTCAAATTAGAACCACAAGCATATTAACACACGTCCACCATACTGGTGCTTACTGTATCAACGCCTATTTGATCATCTGCAACCTGATCCAGCATATGACAATGCAATACCATTGGCTCTCTGGAGTAGTGAGGTTTATTACTAAACGTATTGTTTTTGCACACTATTCAAGTTTATTTTTGTACGTGCATAGAGTTTGTTTTCTGGCATAAAACACTGGCAGTACTTTGATACAAGAAAAGTTTAGAATGCAGTGTCATTAAGGTTGTACAGTTGTGTGAAGACTTGTGTGTAATGGAGGGGAAAGCAGATTTATTTTAAGTGCAGTTCTTCTGACTCTCACCGTGATCTCAGTCAGGTCTCTTCTGCAGACGTGCAGGCGCTCAGCGGCACTGAGCGAAGACGAGAACACACACTGATCCGACTGAAGCAGAACTTTCTCTGGAGAAAGACAGAGAGAGAGGAATAACATAAAGCAGAAATATCAGGGAATACCAAAAGGGGGTAAACAGTGAGCTACGACCGAAAAGAAATATATTTAGAAAAAATATACTTGGTCCTAAGAACCATTTGGTCTAAATGGACAATGGACTTCTGGGAGCCTTTCGACTCAAATGTGGATCCCCCTCTAGCAGCCCTTATGTTTATGATTGTATAACTTTAGCATTTTTTTATATTTTTGTTACCCTGTATTGTTAGACAAATTATGTTTCTTCATCATATTAAATAACAAGAAACATATTTTTAAAAATCATATACAGTGATCAGAAAAAAAAGGATCCCCCCTCCTCAAACTTAACGCTAAAGCAGGTTGCCAGATTGAGGACATTTTACAAGAAAGATGCAGTAAAATGTGTTTTCCACCAACTGGCAACCCAGTGTATCAAAATACTGCAATGGTCATTTTTCTGCTTTAAAACAGTCAAAACGGTTACACACAGCTTTTAAGACAGGCTTTTAGCTCTGTTGTAGCCCTAATGACTTGTTTAAAAGCATGGATGGCCCCCCTGCAGACCTCGATCAATATGAAAACAGACAGATGTATGAACTTGTTCAGACCTCCAGGATATGTGACGGCCATCAGCACCATGTCGTCCTCAACACAGTCGAGTCTTTCGGCCACAGTGCTCAGCAGTTCCTGTACACACACTTCGCTGTGTGTCCGCACACTCACGTATGAGTCTATGGTCACGTACACACGACACAATACTGAGGAGAAACACACACACACACACACACACACACAGCATTGCATCAATCAACCACCAGTTCACATAAAAAAGATTCTCACGTGCTGTTATTCATAAAAAACCTGCTGTGGGTCTTCAGTAGCACTGTAGGCAGTTACAAAAGCTAGTGTAGGAGAGAAATATGAGGGAATATTAATGAGTTTACCTTCCTTCCTGTCCCTCTGAGCTCCTCTCACTGGGTGCCAGTTCTCCTTCAGACTCAGCTGGTGGAAGAGTGCTTTATTCTGGAAGATAGCAAGCACATGGTGTAGAGAATTGTGTTGTTTATGAGAACACACACCTTAAGACAATGGTGAAAGCCTGACACTGTAGAACTTATTAGTGAGTAGTGGTAATGCTGACTAAAAACTGAAACTATTAAAACTTGATAGAAACATTTAAATGAACTGAAATAAAGCAGAAATTAAAATAAATTTGAATTTCTATACTAAAACACTGTACTACGTAAATATGGCTAGATATTACTAACAAGAACTGGAATAATAAAGCTAAACAGAAATATTAAAATTAATAAAAAGATTAAATAAAATAGCTACAACTTGAACTACAATTGTAAAAAAAAAATAAATAATAATATTTGGATATTTATATTATAAAATATTTATAATATAAATATTTTTTATTTCAACACTATAACAGTATATAAATAATACTACACTAACACTGAGCATAAGTAATATTTTTATTTCTAAAATATTAAATTAATAATAGCAGGAAATTAATTCTGGTTGAGTTTCTGATTCAAGGTCTGTTCATGTCTAGTATGATAATATAACTATATAAAATATAATTGTAATACTACTATTGAGTCCACATCAACATTCAGTTTATTCTAACCTTTTTTGTCAGCCAGCTATTTAACAAGATAGATTCTGATTGGCTTACTGGCTTTTGAAAGTGAATCTAACGATATTGTTATATTGCCTAGTTGTTGTTATCACTATAGCTGTAGCGTGGAATTAAAACTTCATTGCTTTATCATCCTTGGTGTAAAAGGACCCATAGTTCACATTTTTATAATATCCTTAAAGTACATTTTTGAAAAGCTCTTTACCACCATCTAAGGTTAGGACAGTTTTTTTTTTGTACGCATCTTCCACATTACAGTAAGGGCCAAGTATGAATATATGAACAGTATTATATATATATATAATGCCCTCCACTAATATTGGCACCCTTGGTAAGACTGTAACTGTGACTCTTTCATTCAAAAAATTCACAAAATTCAAACCTATCATTGAAGTAAAACAATTGAAAACGGGGAGAAATACTAATTTCTCCAATACATGTTGGCCACAATTATTGGTTCCCAATTATTGCAACGTCCTTTTCCCAAGATAACAGCTTCTTTATGTGCTCAGTGACGCTTCATTATGTGCTCAGTGACTAATTCTTGTGTTTATTTTGATGTTTGTTTTGGATTATTGTCCCAGTGAAAGACCCAACCATGGCCCATTATTAGATTTCTAAGAGTCAGTCAGTTTTAGATTTGTTATCGGTTGGTATTTTATAGAATCCATGACACCATGTGTCTAAACAAGATGTCCAGGACCTCCAGCAGAAATATGGCTCCACCCACAACATCAAAAACACAGCAGTATATTTCATTGTACACATGGAGTACTTTTTATCCCTGTGTTCACCAAACCCATCTTGAGTGACTGCTGCTAAGAAGCTCATTTTTTTTAGTTTCATCTGATCACAGAAGCCAGTCTTATTTGTAGTTCCAGTCCTGTCTGACAACGGAACATGCTGGAGATAGTTTTTGGATGAGAGAGGAGATTTTTTTCTTAAACCCTCCTGAACAACATGTGCTGATGTAGGGGCTGTTTGACTATTTTTTTTTTAAAGGTTTTCTCATATTTTATTTCTCATACTTTACTCGTATACAATTCTAGGGGTGCCAATAATTGTGGCCAACAAGTATTGGAGAAAAACATTTATTTCACAATGAGATTTTCTCCACATTTCATTTGTATTCGTTCAATGATAGGTTAGAATTTTTAATTTTTTTTTGAACGAAAGATCAAAAGGATAAACAATGCAGATTTATTTTCACTGCTACCTTTGCTCAAATTTATCAAGGGTGCACATATTAGTGGAGCGCACTGTACTACTGAAATATTTAGTTAAAAATGAAAGCTAACCAGTGCAGTAATTCTGAGTAATTCAAAACTCACAGAGATTTATTGTGGGTTTCCTCTTATGTCATACACTGTTCTATATAAGACCTTACAGCTCACAATGCATGTGAGAGCATATGAGGATCATGAGGTCAATAGAACTGCCTGAAGAGCTCAGAGACAGAATTGTGGCACAGATCTGCTCAAGGTTACAAAAAAGATTCTGCTGCACTTAAGGTTTCTAAGAGCACAGTGGCCTCCATAAGACATTTGGGGATGACCAGAACCCTTCCTAGAGCTGGCCGTCCGGCCAAACTGAGCTATGAGGGGAGAAGAGACTCGGTGAGAGAGGTAAAGAAGAACCCAAAGATCACTGTGGCTGAGCTCCAGAGATGCAGTCGGGAGATGGGAGAAAGTTGTAGAAAGTCAACCATCACTGCAGTCCTAAATACTGAGCAGAATATTTTGGACTATGTGATATTTCAGTTTTTTGATCTATGGGGGTTGCACACTCCAGATCATCAGTCAATACACCTGCAACATTGTCTTACATAACCGTATGTATAGAGCTGTCATATTGCTGCACCAACAAGATTTCCTGCCTTGTTAATCACTCACAGTTAACGTCCTACTAGAGGTTTTCCTTTGCTTTTGATGACCGAAAACGTTTTGTTGTTCTTTCCCCAGCAAACCAATGATCAGCCTGCAGCCGCTGACCCCGCAGAGTTCCTCATTGATGGACAGATGCCATTCTGCTTTGAACCCAGGTAAGAACGCACACAAACACCACCCTCAACGGCTGTTACCTATCATGTGGTTGAGCTTCGTTGTGGTGTGACTATATGCATTAGCTCATCGGCCCACCCACATCGCCTTCACACAGATGCTGTTTTACTGCCGTTCACTCTCCTGTTGTTCCAGCACCAGCTCACACCTTACCACACTTTGTTTTCCTCATTCAACCTTTATTTTTGTCTTTTTATTAGCCTTTTCTCACCCAGTTTAATTTCTCCATCTCACAGCGGGGAGCAGAAGCGATGTCCGCTGTGTGAAGTGATCTTCCCTCCTCATTACGACCAGTCCAAGTTTGAGGAGCACGTGGAGAGCCACTGGAAGATCTGCCCCATGTGCAGCGAACAGTTCCCTCTCGACTGCGACCAGCAGCTCTTCGAGAAGCACGTCCTCACCCACTTCGACAGTAACGTGCTCAACTTCTAGTCGAGAAAAACAAAACTTCGCCTCCACTTCACATTCTGCTCATTTGTGTTACAGTTAACAGCCACTTTCAACAGCATGTTTAGCTTCGAGCATTAATCTGTAGAAAACTGATTCTTTATTTAACGCAATCAAGGTAAAGTCTGGATACTGTTAATGAATTCCAAATGACTGAAAGATGGATTTTGGGTGATGTTTTAGGCTCTTTATTCAAGTTCTTTTTAGTTGGGGAAGGTTTTTGTCAATAGGACTGTTTGTTCTAGTTCACTTTAATGCCTCTCATGTCAAAGTTAGCACTAGCAGTGCAGCTGGCTAGGAATACTTTAAGAACACTTGAGACATATTAAGTCATGTTAAAGCCTTCGGTTGAGAGAGAACCCCCCCAGGTTCAGTAGTTTGAGTCAGGTATCGCCTACTATACTCTGTGCAGGCAGAGCACAGCTTTTTCTGTCAGGGCATGAATGTGACCAGCTAAGAGGGTGATTCTATATTATCAAATTATTTTAGAATAAGCTTTTAAAGATAAACCTTGATAATCAAGTTATTTGAGTTAGTGTTTTTTTCCCTTTATCTATTTAATTCACTTATTTCAATTGAGTCGCATGCTCACGTTTCCTGTGCACTGAAATCATAAACCTAGATCTTTTATTTTTGTTCCATTTCCTTAGTTAAATACTTTCGGTCTCTTACTGTGTGAGTGCGTCTTATATACTTGATCTAAACCAATAAAGATTTCACTGAAGCAATATTTATGTTGGTCATACTGGTCATGTGGAGTTCAAATTGAAAACATTTCACTGTATTACCAAACACACACAGTAAGGCTTAATTTTGAGAATTAAGCATAAATATTCCCCCAGTTTCACAGACAGGGATTAAGCTAGTCCCACACTAACTAGCATGTTTGAGCTGTCTCGGATGAAAATATCTTGCTCTGACATATCTTAAAACATGTCAGTGTCATTGTTCTGTGTTAAGATGCACACCTGTAATATTTTCTTATAAGGCATTTTTTGGAAAGGTTGCCTAAAGATCTTAATTTAACTAATACCTAGTCCTGGCTTAAGCTAAGCCCCATTTGTGAAACCGGGCCATTATTATTATTAGCTGTTATTATAATGTCTTAAAGGAATGTACTACATTTTTAAATAACTTTTCTTCATGAATTTAAAATATATGACCCACAAATCCAGTCCTAAGGGTCAGGTATTTGAAATTGAGGTTTATACATAGTCTGAAAGCTGAATAAATCAGCTTTCCCTTGATGCATGGATTGTTAAAACAATATTTGGCCAAGATACAACTATTTGAAAATCTGGAATTTAAGGGGTGCAAAAACACCAAAATATTGAGAAAATCACCTTTGAAATTTGTCCAAACAAGGTTTTTAGCAATGTTTCTAATAACAAATTTGTTTTTGATACATATTTATAGTAGGCAATTTACAAAATACCTTAATGGAGCATGATTTTGGTTTTTTTTTTTTGTGTGTATGTGTGTGTATATATATATATATATATATATATATATATATATAAATATACACACACACATATATATACACATTTCTTTATATTGTGAAAAAAAAGAAAAAAGACTGAAGATACATTTTTCTCATGTTATTTGTGTCTAGTTTTTTTTGCTAACGTCACACTATAGGACACAGTTAAAAATAAATGTAACATTTTCTCTAGCCTTATACCAAAATTGACTATAAATCCACATTCCTGGAAGGAAATAAAAAAACAAATAAAAAAATATTTTAAAACATATCAGAGGCCATTTTAATATTTAAAATGTAACCATGTTTACATTTATGAAGCAGCTTTTTTTTTTTTTTTCAGTTTTGTTGCAGAAAATGTCACCAGTTCCAAAACAACCCCTGGTGTCTGACTTCATTACATGTAGGAACATTACTGTCCTGAAACATAAGAAAATATAATTTAAAGCACTCACATCGAAACAATACATAAAGTACACAATATATCAAATACTTCCCTCTGTACTGGCAGTGTAATACTGTTACAATGTTGCATCTAAACCGATACTGCAATTCCACCAACATTAACGTCCATGCAGTAATGTCATAATGAGTGATTGGCAGGCCCTGATCTGGCCGGCGTCTCCGGAGGATCTAGCGACTCTTCATTTATACCACCCACAAGTCCAAAAGCAAATCAAATCAAGTACCTTTCTGCTTCAAGGTATGAGTCCACACTTGAATATCTTTGGGTTGTGACTCTACATCATCCCAGTGACAGGTTAGGGGTATAAAAGTCACACGGACACGCCAAAGACGAGCCAGAATCGGGAGGAATACACAATCTGAGTCACTTGGCTACACATATACTGTACTGGAATGCTGTGGTGTACCACAATTCAAGGCAACCAGTTTCAATAATCTCACATCTAACGAGCACGCTGGAGGTATAGCGAAAGAATGAATTCCCTTAGTTAGAAGAAAAAAAAGAGAAAAGAACCTCAGAAAGAGAGACCTCCAATACGCCATATTAGTCCTTGGAATTCCATAGCTTGTTGGCAATAGAAAATGCCCTAAACAGGTTGGCAACTGGTCACTACAAAGTGCTTTAGGTTCTTCTTCTCCAGAACGGTCCGACCTGGGAAGAGTGTAACAGCCTACTCTAAAATACTATCAGTTTAAGATTACGGGGTTTGAAATGCTGGCGATTTGTCACCTGAGAGTCATTTGGTGCTATAACTCAAAGCTTTTCTGAGATTAACAGAAAGGGTGAAAACACTACCGAAAACTGCACATCCATAATCAATCCATATCGTCATCTCCGAAGTTCGGTTGAAAATATACTAAATAAAATTTAGGAATAAAGTATAGAATTTAAATCTGACTATGAAACTTATAGAATATATAGTAATATACACAATCTGTAGCTATGAATGTTGCTTATACAGGGTAGATAAACATTCAGACTTTTCAAGCCTTTCCTATCTTTCGTTTTTCGTGCACGTGAGGCTAGCCACGATTCTCTCTTTTCCAAACACTCCGTCAGTCTTACAATAAGCACCTAGCATCAAAAAAATAAAAAAAGATCAAGCGAATGTGCAAAAATACAAAACTGAAGTCTAATAAGATACAAATAAGCGAAGGAAATAATAATAAAAAAAAGAATAGAATTAAAGCATGCAATTCAAAATGTAGTGTTTCGATAAGGTTGAATCAAATCCTCCTCATGGAGGTACGGAAGGATACAGGGAGTCGGGAATATAAAAAGATGAAAGTTTCCTCCTCATGAGGACTGGAATGAAAAGGGAGGTGAAGGAGTCTTACTCTTGAAAGAGTAAAATAGAGAAAGACAAACTGTCCTCCAGACAAATATTTTTTGGATGTCCTCCAAAAAAAACTGAGGACAAGACGGGTCAAAGTCAGTTAATGGACAGCCGTGGCTGCTGGTGCGGATGGATGTGTTTGTACTGTATATACATGTGTGTGTGTGTGTGTGTGTGTGTGGATGCTGAGAAGGATCTTGGCACTCTCTACTGCTGCATCTTGCGGATGATGTCGGCAGAGACGGGCGGGTGGAAGTTGATGGTGTGGTGTCGAAGCCCCTGAGAGCTTTTATAGCTTTTACCACACCGGCACTTGAAGGGCTTCCGAACGCGGATCTGAGTGCGGTGGCCGTTCTTGGCGTGGTATTTGATACCATTCACATTCTGCAGAGAAGAGTAGAAACAAGAGGATCATTGCTCAGGTTAGACAACGGTTGACTACACAGGAGGAAAAAACGCTTCACTGCTGCAAGTGTGATTGAAATTACTAATATTTTTGTTTATTTATAGTAAAAATGGCATCAATCTCGACCAGAACCTTCTGGGGGTTCCCGTTTCTAATGCCTGATCAGAATTTATGTAATATGACTATATTTAAAGGCTTTAAGGTTTTTTTTTTTAGAATTGATACTAATTTCTAGTAATAAAGTAATAACTAATTATTATTTAATTTAATAATATGAAATAATAACTATATATATATATATATATACACACACACATATGTATGTATAGGTGCTGTCAAATTATTCATTTTGATTGATAGCATTCAAAATAAAAGTTTTATTACATAATATATACTGTGTATATTTTTTATGTATAATACAAACACGCATGTATATGAAAAATATGATGCGTTTACATATTCAATATATAATACAAAATCTAAAAATATAAATACATAAATTTATAAATGTAAATATTTCAAGATACATACTGTATGTGTGTGTATTTATGTACACATAATAAATATGCACAGTAAACCTATTTAACAAAAACTTTTATTTTGGATGCGATTAATTGCGAGAGCATCATTGATATATATATATATATACACACACATATATTTACTCTATAATTTATTTTTTATTTAAGTATCATGTGACACTGAAGCCTGGAATACAGCCTGAACATTCCATTTTGCATCACACAAATATTTTACATTTTAAAACCAATAAAAATTTGCAATAAAATGTTAATTATGCTTAACGCTAGCTAAGCTACAGTAGTTTGAGTGTTTAGCCCTTAATACATAAGCTAAAAAAATCTATCAAATCTATATTCACACAATCTTTTATAATCTATGGAAGACATGTCTGTAATACCAGATCAGATGGCAAACATAATGAAGTTATTTTCTATTCAGCAAGTGAAAACAGTACATATTAAAAATACTTTCAGCCAATGAAATCATTTTGTGATCGTAGATGAACTCGGCACATAGCGTGTGCAAACAAACATTATTCTACAATTCACTTATTACAAATTCCATATTGGCATTATAACACATTTATCATTAATCTGAACGCAAACAAAACAATCTGGGACCAAAAAAAAAGCGCTGTAATAATTCCAGACATATAAAACATCCAGTGTCGTGTGAAATAAATGAGGAAAACCATCAGCTGCTCGACATCAGCGGAGACCAGGCACCCACTGAACCCAAATAAACCCAAATCAGAGCCACATCTAACAGTACATCTGAACATGCAGAGACACCCTCGTGGCTGTCATCATCCATTTCCTCTCTCTCTTATTGAATGCGGCTCTCACAGGCTGCACATCGTTTATCTCAGCAGCCAGAACCAGATGGCGGTGGAAAATCCTATAAAACGCACAGGCCTTCAGTGGACTGCATGTATGCCTTTAAAATGTACGTCAGGCTTCCAGTCCTCAGTGTTAATAAACTCTTCGACTGCTGAACAGCATTCACTGTTTGATCAGGTTTGAGCCACTGGTGTTTGCAATTGTTTATGGATGCACAGGTGTGCTGTAAACCTACTTTTTAGTGAATGAAGGAAAAGATTGGAAGTCTGTAGGAAAGATTTTGCTTTAAAAATGTCATGTTTTGAGGAATTAAAATGCTGTCAGAATTAGTCTCCAGAAACTACACACAAACCTATAGAAAGAAAAATCGATATTTGAGCCGTTTTACCTTGTATCTCTTTTTGCAGCCAGGCACGGGACATGCGAACGGTTTCTCATCGCCGCCGTTCATGCACATAGAACCGAGGATGGATTCAGAGCTAATGGCACTTTCGGTGGTCCAAGACTCGTCACTGTCAGACTCTTCGTATTCTGCTTCCTCCTCATCATACTCGCTGCCTGAGAGCACAAAGCAAATAATCATTTAATAACCGATCGAGTTATGAGACATCGAACCATTCAGACAACTAACCACTGCACCACTAGAACAGCATTTCCCATCAGCCACCAGAGCTTACGGTTGTCTTTCTCACAGTACTGTGCAAAGCGTATGCGATTTATGAGAAAGAATCTGAAAGGCATACGAAGGTCTAAGGGTTAATGCACAGTAATAATATGATACAAGCAATTTGGAGACTATTTAGTGTCTGTTCCAAACCCACACAAATAAAATGCTTAAAACATTTAATTGTGGGAGAGAGAGCGCTTGTTGCTCTGGAGAGGGCCATGGGAAACTGCAGCGGGGGGAAAAAAACTGTGTGTGACTCACGATGTGATTACTGGATTATCTATTACAACACAACATCAAATAAGCAGCGGAGGTTTATTGCCAAAATGTATCTTTCTAGGAAACATAATGAGCATCGAGCGGGTTCCCAAAGAAGTACCTGTGGGGGTGCTGCTCCTGAATGAAGACGAGGGCGTGATGGGCGGAGTCACGGGCGGGGTCAGGTTGCCGCTGTTGTGGCGAGGGGGCGTGGCCACGCTGTTGCGTGAAAGGCCGCCCGTCAGCGAGAGCGACAGCTTTGGCTGAACTTTCTTCTTCAGAGACTCATGCTCCCGCCGTGCTGCATCTGTCATAAACCTAGAGAGGGAAGTGAACTTTGTTAGAAGTTCTTAAACCGATTTCCTACAGATTCAAAACTCAAAACAAAGACTCGCTGCTTATTGGGAAGCCGTTCAAATTAGGAAGTCATAAAGTAAAACACAAGCCGCACAAACATCAGTACATTTGCCGTCACACTTTCCGAGGAATTCATTTCCATGACTTTTCTAGCTGTTTGTTATTATTAGGATGCGACAGCAATCATTTTATAAAGACGTTCCAGTCGATTACATTTGCTTGCTACAAAAAGCTACTTCATGTTTCTGGGACAAAACTAAATTCCGGTCCTTCATCTGTCCACTCTTAACTGAGAGGAAAATACCTGGATGAGGTACAGCCTCAGCGAGCACAAGTTGGCAATGAACTTAACTCTAACAGCAGCGATACAGCGTTTTCATTGGTTACTGCTGTAAACAAAGCAGTGCTGGCGCTTTTAAATAGCACATTACTATTCATTATAGCTCTCCGCAGAGATACGTTCATATAACCACCCACCCCCAATTCAGTACAGGATTTTATTCCAATGTTTTGCGCAAGTTGCTCTCCTCTTTGCATTCATCTTCAGCATCTGTGGCCTCTTTTAATGGCTGCTTACAGTGAGTTGATTTGCCCAGGTAAACAATTGCGTGTAATTAGTTGCTTACAGAAGTTTATGTAATCAACAGGGATCCACTCTGAAGTCACTGTGCTGTCTACATACTGTAGCTTAGCCACTTTGTTTACCGTTTGAACTGATATATCGTCTAGCCCTACTTTAACCAACACTTGATGATACATCAAACCTTAAAAGAATGCAAAAAAGTTCAACTCTTTGACCTACTTGAACTCAGGTTAATCATCCTATTTGTTGAACTAATATTAATACATTGCATTAATTTACCTTTTTTACTTCTCAATAAATACATCTGCCAAGAACTTGAGTATTAGGAGTGGAAAGGCGGGCAATTGCTTTGTTGTAGTTGATCAACGTACAGCTCTGTTTAAAATTAAATGTTAAACAACACTGTTTTCTACATTATTGATAAGACCATATTGGCATATTATGTCAAAGAAAATTTCACAATTTAGGGGCAGTTTTCCGAACAGGGTTTAAGACTAGTCCTAGATTCAAATAAATGTCAAGAGCTGTCTAAGCTGGAAAAGGCTTGCACTGAGATATCTCGAAATACATTATTGTCATTGTTTGTTCTTAAAATGCTCAGATAATGCATTGTTGTAAGACAATATTTCTGAAAATTCTTAAATGTCCTAAATTAGCAAAGGCCTAGTCCTGGCTTAATCTAATCTCTGTCCGAGAAACCGGCCCTTAGTGTCCAACAGCATAATGTTTTTAATGTATTTTTAATCGAATAAATGCAGCCTTGTTGAGCATCAGAGGCTTCTTTCACATGCCAAACTTTTTGAATGGTGCATCAAATAGGAGGTTAAAAACTGGTTCAATTTTATTAAAAATGTCTAAAGACACCTGCGTTTTGTTCCTTTCCATTTCTTTAGGGATGCACGATTGTGTCCTGTGAGTAATTCCTCAATTCTCTCCAAACAAGAGTGATGTGCATGTATAACTGATGTCCTAAATGTATTACCATAAAGTAAAAATTAGCATTTTGTTCTCAAATACTAGGCCAAACTCCTACTGCAGTACAAATGAACCATCTGTCATATAAGTCTATCTGTTATGATTCGGCTGCTTCAGTGAGGTCTAATCCACCTTACAACAACGCATTCACTCCATCCTATTTCGTTGCATTATAAAACTGTCAGTAAATGTGTATAATAAAGCATAAATTTTCACACAGACATTATTAAAGCCGGTGTGGAATTAACAGATTACCAGCAGAAGCCACATAAAGAGATGGACAAAAGTGTCTCCTCTTTGTTACGCAACAATGTCCACCACCAATCGGCCTATAAAGCTGTTTAACACTGGAAACACTTTCGGTGTATTCCTGCACAGACCACAGTCAACAGAGTCAAAGTGAGTGTATATGATGAGTTGGGCGATGGTTTGAAGTTCATTACAGCTTCATAAACTGACCAGATCCCTGAGAGGATGTAGAGGACTTGACCACACGGCTATTATCCAAAAACTACAGAATCTCATAAAGGAAAATACTGGACTGCTTTCAGATTCATTTTTGTCTTTTGGTTACTTTTGAAAAACCTAGTAACACTTTACAATAAGGTTAATTAGTCAACATTGGTTAACAACATTAGTGAGCATGAACTAAGAATGAACAATATTTCTCCAGCATTTATTAATCTTAGTTAAGCTAATTTCAGCATTTACTAATGCAGTGTTAAAATCACAATTTGTGTTTGTTAACATTAGTTACTGTGAGCTAACATGAACTAACAAGGATTGTATTTTAATTAACTAGCACTAACAAAGATAAATAAACACTTCATTGTTTGCTCATGTTAGTTAATTCCGAGTCTAATAACTGCCTGATTTTGATCATTATTTTGCCTATGCATAATGCATAGCCAGCCAATATTTTTTTTTAAATAAATATTTTAATTGCTATTTTTTCATTTATATAAGTGTATTAAAAAATGTTAAATGTTTCTTCTCTTGAACACAAAAGATGCTTTTCTGATGAAACAACTTGAGG
The DNA here is from genome assembly GCA_032359435.1 of Enteromius unitaeniatus. Lineage (NCBI taxonomy): Eukaryota > Metazoa > Chordata > Actinopteri > Cypriniformes > Cyprinidae > Enteromius > Enteromius unitaeniatus. Next base: position 8,224,778 of record JAUMHI010000058.1, on the reverse strand, counting down.
GTAAATAAATGATGACAGTATTGTAATTTTTGGGAAGCTTTAATGTTTATCATGTCACAGTATTATCTTTATGTTTGCATTTTGTTTTTAATAAATGGTGGTGATGAGCCAAAGGGGAATTTACACTGTGGGCAATAAAGCAAAGCAAACACTAAACAAACAAACTGAAATTAAATTTGACATCTGCAGAAAAAGGACACCTGCTTTGCTGCTTAAATGTAAACAGGAGTGTAAAATTTATCATCAAATATACGCTGTCGGAAATATGAATGGTTTTATATTTATGAAATAAATAAATAATACATTCACACACAAATTGCTGACCTAGACCACACTCTCTCTCTCTCTCTCTCTTAAATATATACATATATATATATATATTTAGATAGATAGATATATTATATTGTTAAACGATTAATCTGTTTTGTTTACATAATAAATAAGTTAGTACTGTGGATATGTATTATCTATAAATAAATACAAACACATGCATGCATATATTTCAGAAAAACATGCTGCATTTATACATTAACTATATTTATACAATTAATATAAAACACAATAATATTAATATATATATATGCCAAAAAAAACATTTATTTTGGATGCGATTATTCGTTTGACAGCATATTTAGACACACACACACACACACAATCAATGAAAACATTTATACATAACAAATTTGATCATTTTAAATTGATTACATCATTTATTACACCATGAAATCTGAATATGACTCATGTACCTGTTAATGTAGCTGAGGGCGACATATGTGGGCTGCTGCAGTTCCTGTTTCTCCAACACACGAGGATCTGTGTCTAAACGAAACAGAGAGATGAATAATTCACTAGACTGACAAAGACACCACAAAAACACACCACAAAAGAACAACCCAGAACACTTAGAGGCTTTAAGGGTTTCTGTAGTATACCAATAAACACTAAACATATATATAGCTCAAACTCTTTGGGTGACAGCAGGGTTGTTTACCTGTTCAAATTGCCGTCACCCGAGAGAGTCAGTGAGTTTGTTGAAGCTTACGTGTCATTGCCAGAATGAAGCGATTACTCACTTTATTGTTAAAGTCATTGACTTTCAAACTCAATGCTAGATTCTGCCACACAACAAGTCCACAATCACTTGCAGATGGCAATTAACTCCATTAATCAAGTTTTTTTCATTAAACTCTACTTAGCGGCTGAATAAATCAGCACTTCTGCATGGGAGAGAGACCGGACTGGGCTATCCAATAGCTGTTTGGTAAAACTTAAGACAGCCATTTGGTTAGTGTCACACCACACCACACTGAACAAGCTCTCTGCCATTCCTCCCAGATGTGCTCATTTTCTAGGCAGGGCCACCCAGATCACCCTCCGACTGAATCCAAATGCCCGCACGCCAGGGCAAAGATGGTTTTATGTCGGGTTTCAGTTGTGCATATTAAAGAGTCGACCTCAAAAAATGAAGATATCTGTTTTGGGGCTGTGCTGTCAAAACTGCTGCTGATTCTATGCGGTCAATGCTGTCCCGAAGCTGCAGCAATGTGGACTGCGCTGCCACCTTGTGGCAAATGTGTGTGTTTGTTTACTTTTTTCCTCAATTACAAACAAAAAACGTTCTGGGTTGAGTTAGTGTGCTCACTTACTGTTATTTTAGAATCCACTCGAACACAGCCGGGCTAAAATGTCTCTAAACTGCAACTGAAAGCACAAAAAAATGCTTAACGTCCCTTCTGTGGTCGGCGGTGCCCGCATACCAGCGGCTCTCTGCCAGGGTAATGGTTTTCAGATGCCTGTCTCTCCGGGCATTCTCCAACACCATTAACACAAGCACTGCCAAAACACAGTTTCATCTAATGAGCCTCCCCTGTGCACCCCCCTGTGATGCATCTCAATGGCTCTTTTTATGCCTCTGCTGTGAGTAAACACATTTCTTTCTGCCCCGTTTAACCCGAAACATATTCGTCTCGGCTCTTCGAAACCACGCGGCACCCCTTGTGTCAAAACTGCGATTCCGGCCAGCGTGGCATCATCACACACTCGCTCCGGAGCGGTGCTGCCACTTGGTTGTTACACCGTGGCGACGCCCAACAGGTAACTATTTTACATTTCACCAAATTGGGTGGTAAAGACCTCTTTACAGACTGGGCATGCTCACATCAACATTACTACATTTTTTGTCTTACTGAACAACAATAAGTACCGTATCCGAATTACTGAAAGGGGAAGGTTCAGGGTTCTGAAGGTGTATAAGGTGTATATAAAACGAAATACGGTAGGTAGTACAATTAAATTGTGATTTTATGGAGAGATTTTGCGTCACTTCCATCCGTAGCTGTATGCATTCTAGCCAAAACACTGTTCACACCAACGCAAATGAGTTTCAGGTGCGATTTGGATATCCAGACCAATGCGGAAAAAACGGTA
>JAUMHI010000058.1:8194497-8222251 GCA_032359435.1 Enteromius unitaeniatus | reverse complement strand
TAGTGGAGGGCACTGTATATATTGTTCTACTTTGGTTTTACCTGGCTTTTATCAGCACATGTGACCACAAGCTATAGGAAGCTACTTTGATCTTTTCTGGGCCTTTTACAGGGTGCGATTTGTAGGGGGGATGGGGGGATTCTATGCATTCCTGCCTCTGCTGAATAATTTTTATCCCCAGCGCATTGTTAACAGATTACATTAACATTAGTTACCTGGAGAAAAAAAAGTTTTTAAAAGTACCCCCCCCCTTTTTGCTTTTTTCAACAAATCGCACCCTCAGAATTAAACGGTGTTAGTTTTTTTGCTGCTGTAACTTTAAGACCTCTACATGTAAATGTCTTTAGGGCGAGTTGATGAATATTTAAGGCATTGAGTACATTTACATGCAAATTGCACAACAACATGTAAACATGCAAAAATGTGAATGTGAATGCAGCTATACGTTTTTCGCAAGAACTGATTTTTGATAGTTATCAGTGTTTCTCAATGGCTTATACTGTAAATGTGGGCTGGCATATGTTAAAATATGTTTGATATGTTAACTACATTTTGGGATATAGCCTCTTTAAAGCACAAGGAGTTCAATCAAAGTACACTGAGGTGGTTTCATTGAGATTCTGTGCAGGTAACACAACGGCTGGTCTTAACTCTTACCTTCCTCTGCGGAGAGTATTCATCTACCGTGCTGAGAGATGAGAGGGGACGGAAGGCGAGGGAGACAGAAAGAAATAGAGAAGAATGAGCCAAAGGGATCACTTGAAATATAAATGTGCCATTATATCAATACTGCAAGATGGCATCTCCCACCCGCTGCGAGGAACGCTCATAAAAAGCCTTTTCTCATTCAGATCAGGCCTGCATCATCAGCGCTAACATTAAAGTCTGACACGATGTGATTTACTGATTGCCTCATCTAAATGAAAGCGTGCGACGTCCCAATCCATGCACACCTCATTCTGATTAAACAGCCTGATAAAAACGGGCAATCGGAGGGAGCTTTATAGTCTCCATATTCCCCATCTGATGCATCTCTAATTAATCATTGGCCTTTCATGAAGCACCAGCAGGCGTGTGATGTATAGCCCAGAGGTCAAAGCCAGGACTTCTGCTTACTAAACAGAAATATTGGATAAGAGCTCATATGCGAAGCAGAATTTATTCATTCTGCTCGGTCCTGATCTGAATATCACAAAGCCACTTTCCTAATTCTGTTAATAAACTTCAATACTCAAGAAGCCTGTCCCTGACTTTACTGTAATTACTGTATATATTACAGAGAAAAGCAGAAAGCAAGGCAAAGTTTTTAGACTATTTTAGGTTTTTGTAGTTAGATATATTAAAAAACAGAAGATATGTTTTCTTGGTGCTTAATAATTACATCATTGCCATCAGATTGTGTGTTCTTGTCTTCTGATGGAAATGATTGTGCATCGGTTAGTTACAGTTAATATATGTTGAGAGAAATTCAGCCTTTTAAATCCTTTTCAACAAATTAAAGCTCAGTTATCACCCACAGCAGAATCTGTCATCTGAGAGCGACTGATGAGGGTTTCATCTGTCAACAGACTGTGGGATGAGAATCACACACAGCAGAGCTTCTGTCTAACATCCATTCCCTCCCTTATCATCTCTCTGTTACTCTATTTCTCATCATGTCTCCTAGGGAACACACAAAAGGAGGAAGTCGAGGAAAACCATGTCACATTGGGCTGGAAAAATGGCTTCATGGATAAAAACGTCTCCAGCTTGATTCATTCAAATTGTAGATGAGATTTTATAGAGTAATGCTCTGTCTTTTTCTGGCTCTTTTTAGGAGAGTGAATAAAGGCCACGATTGTGCGAATATAAATAACACATCTTAAAATATCGACCATATCAACGAGCTGCCCAAAAAATTGATCATTTAAGCCTAATAAAACTCAGTGTGTAACATCAGCTGTGGTGATGAGGGGACTCACTGTCTCCTTTGCATCCGAAGAAGTTTCTGAAGTTCTTTCAGATCCTTCTCCAGCGAGGGAAACTCGTAGAGATCATCCAGAACGTATCTGTACAGGCTCTGCAAATGTGAAGCAATCGGAAGACAGACATATTTGTAAATTGGATTTGTGTGCACCATTTCACCGAGATGCATGTTCACATGATAATGAAAATGTCTGAAGGCATTTAAAAATCTTCTGAAGCCAGCAATAATCCCGCCCATCTCATCCTCATTATGTGGCAATAAGGAATCGAGAGCTGTAGGGGTGGTGGCATTTTTGTGCTTCCAAAAATAATTCCCATCCCTTCTCTCCATCCGTACCTTGAGGAAGAGTTTGGCGTGCTCATCGTCCCGGGGCAGGTCTGGGCACAGCGAGCTCCACTGGGACAGCAGGTGCAGCACTTCTCGTTTCCTAAGCAGAGTGTCTCTCCCCTCCTCTTTCATCCTGCCTTTCTTTGAACAATAGGTGGACCAGGAGCAGTTAAGGCATCAAATCTAGACTACACGGATACACGGTTCAGAGGAAAGAGGAAACGCCTGCGGCTGAATTCTCTGGATTAAATGAACAGGGCTTCAGTAACCGAGAATTAATTGCGTGCCCTCGGCTAAACGGCGTGGAATTTGTTAAGTGGTTTAACGGTAGATAGATTGTGTAAAAGAACATGTATAACACAGTTCTGCGTGATCAAGGTAGAGTTCCACGAATTGCTCGTCTCAGATCATCTCACATTACTTTACATACACAACATATAATCCATCATTTACAGCACATTTACATACAATACACTCAACACTGGTTTTGACACTAAAATATTTCATTAAGGGCCTATGGTAAGGGTCTTACATTTTGTTTTGTAGAATGTTTTTTTTTTTTTTGCAGAATTCAAAACTAAGATAAATATAATAAAAAATGCATTTGTTAATACATATTTACTGCATGTGGACTATCTCATTTATAAAAGAATATTAAAATAATTTATTATTTAATTAAAAAGTATTATAACCTTATATAGTACTATGTGTTATAAATATACACATTACCATTTAAATGAGAGAAATTAAATAAAAATTCAATAAATTAATAGCATATTTTATATTCAGCAAACAAGGACACATTAAGTTGATCAAAAGTCACAGTAAAGACTAATAATAATAATAATAATAATAATAATAATATTATACTAATAATATATGTTGAATAAATCTATATTTTTGAACTATGTATTACATTTAGCATATATATTTATTAAAGAATCCTGAAATATGTATTATAGTTTCCACAACAATATTAAAACAGCATTACTGTTTTTAAAATTGATAGTTTAGCATTTAACATTGAAATGTTTTTAAGCAGCAAATCAGCGTACTGAAATGATTTCTGAAAGACCATATGACACTAAAAACTGAAAAAAAATTCAGATTTGCATCACAGGAATACACTCCATTTTAGAATATATTACAAATGAAAACCATTCTTTTAAATTGCATTACTATTTTGCAATATTACTGTTTTTACTGCATTTTTGATCAAATAAATGCAGTCTTGGTTAGCAAAAAAGGGACTTCTTTCAAAAACATTCAACTACTGACCCCAAACTCTGAAATTGATATTGCTTATATTGTATAGCAAACACAGCTAACCTTTAAAAACGTAAGCAGGCAGCTATTATAGCAAAAACAACATCAGCACTGAAGCATATGAGAGCATGTGTGCATATGATGAGAAGGATATTGACCGAGTAGGGCTTGGCACAGGTCACTGGTGGACATGAACACAGGGTACGTCAGCAGGAAGTCATCCAAAAGGTTCTCTGAAAATAAACAGAACATGTAATATGCATTAGACATGTATGACAACAACACAAAAAGCTCTGGATTTTAAAAGAAATAAAACTCTCAGTTTTCTTTGTTTTTGTGAAACACCAAAGAGACTTTTTGAAGAATGTTCACTCTGCTCTATAATGATGGTGGATGAGGCTTGAAGGCCAAAAAGCATAAAAGCATCCTATGACTGAATTTTAAGTGCAAGTCTAAGTCATACAGCATCTTTGTGTGTGAAAAGAAAAACACAACCAAAATATAATTCACTGAAAACAGAAACGTCTGTAGTCACCATTCTCTTTCTCGAAGAACAAAGATCATCATTTTTTGTGAAAGACGTGAAGATGAGTAAACGAAGGCCAAGATTTCATTTTTAGAATTTCAAAGTAAAACTCTGCAGCTACACAGAGACATTAAACGTAAGACTGCGTGTAGCATCATGAAAAATTTAGCACAGCTGAATTGAAGCCAACAGGCAGTTTACATGTGCTCTTGTTTGTTTTCTTCTGTTCTCTCTTTCCTCCTGACCTCCTTTCTCCTGCATTATCACACTTTGCTATTGCACCACTTTAATTAGAGTTGTGTTTGCCTGGAAGCGCTCTGTGCCGCTGTTCATACATCATCTCGCTGTGAAAGTATGACTGAAGGAAGGAGCGCTCGGTGCGTGGTGACCTTGAACGAGACTGCTAATGTTTTTAATCCCACAGCGCAGCGATGGCAGCAATTCTTATCTGCCTCGCAGACCGACAGAACGCTTCCTCTGTGTATAGTAATGGGCCACATTTAACCATATGCTGTGTAACCTTTGTTAAAGAGTTTCGTTTCAGAAATGAGTCCTTTATCATTCACCTTAGTGTGACCTTATATGGTATGCAGGGATGCTTTGTTTCTATTATTTCACATGCTGGCAATAATTCTTGATGGAACAACAATTCATGCCCAGAAGTATAAAGTTCCAGCTGAGTATTTCATAAATAAATAGGATCCAAACAAATCTGAACAGCAAACTATTCAAGCAAAATATTTCACCCCCAAAAAAAACGTTTGGTTTAATCATATACGTTAATTCTATTGCATATAATAATAATACTCTTTGTTATATATACACTATACTGTGTATATACACATTTATATATATATATATATATCTAACAATTTTGGCTGCTAATATTTTGTGGAAATCGTGATACACTCATAAGATTTTTCAGCACGTACACAGATTAATCAAACGTGACAGAAAAACATTTATAGTGTTACAAAAGTTTCAACTTTCAAATAAAGGCTGTTCTTTAGAATTTTCTATTCCTCAAAGAATCCTGAAAAAAGTATAAGATTTCGACAAAAATATGAAGTCTATATATCAAAATGACTTCTTCAATTTCATAAAAAAATAAATAAATGTGTAATGGCTGCTGACAATTCTGCTTTTTACAAGAGGAATAAAGTACATAAAAAAAACCACACATATATATAAATATATAACACTGCTCAAAAAATAAAGGGAACACTAAAATAACACATCCTAGATTTGCACGAATGAAATATTCTTATTAAATACTTTGTTCTTCACATAGTTGAATGTGCGGACAACAAAATCACACAAAAATGATCAATGGAAATCAAATGTATTAACCCATGGAGGTCTGGATTTGGAAAAACCCACTACAGGCTGATCCAGCTTTGATGTCATGTCCTTAAAACAAGTCAAAATGAGGTTCAGTAGTGTGCGTGGCCTCCACGTGCCTGTATGACCTCCCTAAAACACCAGCACTCCTTAATGAAGGTTTGATGAAAGAACTCGCGCCTCGATTGGACTCCTGTCATGTCAGAAAGTAACTTTTATGGATGTTGCCATCTTCGATATTAATTGAGTCCCAGTTGCTAACTTTTTTCTTTCGTTTCTTGACTTTTTTTTTCTTCATTTATTATTTATGTAAAATAGCTATATGTTTCTCGTATAGGCCTATTTATCCTTATAATGTTTTTTTTCTGGTCGCAGGCATATGATATGAAATAGATATGATCGTGTGAATCTTCGTCTTCTGTTGTTTGCTAGTTTTTGTGCTTGTACAATGAATACACAGAAAACAAATATTACTATTTTTAATAGGTCACAGGTGCTTAACCATTATTTTAAATGAGAATGTCATTCAATTAGAATGGATAATAATCGGTGAACCAGCGTCAGTTGTCGGTTACGAGAAATAACCGAAATGAGCATGAGCATGCAACGGTTTTCGCTGGTTTATCGAACCGTTCGGATCGCACTATTCGGTTTGGCACACCCACATGAACCATGATATTTCGGTAGCCGATTTGAAGCATTAAATATTCATTTTAATTAAAATGGGCATTTTCTGTGTATTAAGCGCATAGACAATCAGGCGATGGTCAGAACTTCTCAAGACTAATGATGGGTCGTTCTTGAATAATTCGTTCAATTTGTTCAATAATTCAACAAATCTTCAATGTGACTCGGGAAAAACGAATCATCTCGTGGGAGTGATTCGTTCAGTCGCGTACGGCTCAGGCTGCATATGTTAACGTTACGGGGCTGTCACGTGATGAATGAACGACTCAAAAAACCGGAAGCCTCGAGAGAGACGAAGGAAATCAATTCTGTTTCTGGCTCAGGCTGCATTGGTTAACATTTTAGCAGCAAAATTATTCCAGAACTTTACGACGCAAGTAAGAGTGAAGCTGAAATAGACTTGAGACAAGCCCCCCCATTTATGTTTACATTTTTAATGACCTGTTATAATAGGTCAAGACAGGCATTCCTGAAGTGTGTGCATCACTGGACTGGATGGTGCACTTTTACCATGTTTACCGTTGCATCCCTAATCATTACTATTATTTCAAACTTTTGACCAGTAATATAAAAATAAACAAATAAATTAATCAATTGATGTTGATTAATTTATTTGATGAAATTAATCATGTTAATGTTAAATTACTGCATAATAATTATTTTAATTACTGAGCCTAACAAAATCGGGACCCTGGATCACAAAACCAGTCATAAGGGTCAAATTTCTGAAATTGAGACTAATACATAATCTGAAAACTGAATAAATAAGCCATTGGTGTATGGTTTGTTAGGATTAGACACTGTGTCTCATTCACTAATAATTGTGTACGTTTTTCATATTTATTTGCACTTCTCAGGAAAAGGTTCTGCCTAATTCACAACATGTGTGTACACACAGTAGTTTGTTTTTTAGACTCGTTCTTTTGTTAGTGATTTTTAGGTGTTCAAAATGAGTGCCTGTGTTCACAGGGTTAGTAATTTGCATAATATACACCCAAACCTGTCGAAGGTGGAACCCAGAAAAAAATGTGTTGTTTGTTTGTATCTGTGTGCTCTCTAAAGACACGCTCTCTCCTTAGACCTCTAATTATAATGTATTATCAATTATTAATGTCTAGTTATTTTTGACCCACACTGTAAATAACATATCTGATTATATGTAGGGTTCTTTATACATGCTTATAATGCCTTGGGAGTACATGATTATTGCGTACGTGTGGTATGAGTACATTTAGAATACATTTTAGTACAAAAGTTTTTGATGAATGATGATTTATTTGTGAAATGTTATTTCACGCATAAATTTGTGCATATGCATATTTAGTGAATATGACCTAATATTTGGCCGAGATACAACTATTTGAAAATCTGGAATATGAGGGTCATCTTTAAAGTTGTCCACATGAAGCAATGCATATAACTAATCAAAAATTAAGTTTAGATATTTATTGGCATTCGTAAAAAAGATAATCTTAACCCAACACAATATATTTTGGTTATTGCTAGAAATATCCTTGTGCTACTTGGGACTGATTTTGTGCTCCACGGTCATAATTTAGTGAAAGTGAAGTGGCCTGGAGCATTTAACCCATCCAAAGTGCACACACACACAACAGTGAACACACACACCTTGAACCCACACCCAGAGAGCATTTGGGGGTTTGGTGCCTTGCTCAAAGGGTCTCACCTCAGTCATGGCTTTAAAGGTTCCTGCCGGGTTACAGGTCCGACTCTCTATCTATTAGGCCACAACTGCCACAACTTAGTTTGCAGATGACACTCAATATATTGATATTTTTATACTTATGCAATGAACTTAATATTGTACATTAAAAAGTGTCCAACTTTTGTGAGTTTTAAGTGCATCTTGTGGTTAGCGAGCCCTACTGCACATCATCCGCACTATATCCTACAGCTAATAATAGAGACTAAATCCAGAGAAAGTGAACAAGAGGAGAAAGGGAGAGTAGAACATTAAATGGCCCTTAATACGCCTGACCTCTCTGCTGATCCCACTGAAACACACTATTACTCTCATAATGACAGTATTACTCTGATAAGACCGTAATGACTGATGTGCATTCACTGTTCATTCCGCTTTAATTTGCTCTGCAGGAATCTAAATTTCTCCATTTGCTTTCACAGACATAGATCAATATTCTCATCTGATCTGCGGATCGACAGAATCTCGACATCTACGCCTCTGAATAGCACATCATATCTTCTGTTTTTAGTTCATGAGTAATTTATAGACAAATGTATTTTCTGAACACCTTTTAACAAATGCAATAACAGTAAACCCTGATGCTGTGCTTAACTTGTTTTCAATTTGTAATAATCAAAAATCTAAATAAATTTTCACATTGAGAGTTTCTACTGTATTTTCAAACCTCTATCAATGATATACAATCTATCAATACTCTATCAATTTTAAAAGTGACAATGGCACTTTAAATCAAAGTTATTATCATTTCAGTAGAAAATGTTTCATAATTAGACACAGAGGAAACATTACATTTACTGAACACATGCCTGAATGCAAAAATATAATAAAGTAATTTACTCTCTTGGCTAGAGGATCAATAAACATCATCAAAATCACATATGAACTGGTAATGAAATAGATCAGATTTGTCCCAAACCATTATTATGAATTATAATAAGATTTTTATAATATAAGATGCTTGTGCTAAAAAACATTCTTTCAAGCATGAGTCTGACAAATATGAATCAGTTTTAGGCTTAAAACAAGACAACTTTGCCAATAGGCTAAGATAAGTAAACTTAATTTCTTAATATTTTGCCTTTCAAGTATATGTGTACATTAATAAGGAAAAAAAAAAAAAACTTTATGAGGATTTTAGCAAATGGCTGCAATATAACACAAAATGTAAAATTGAAGGGGGTCTGAATACTTTCTTTACCCACTGTAAATATATGGGTAGTTGACATATTAAAGTGTCCTATTGTGTGACAACAAATACGCAAAAAAATAAAATAAATAAATAACATGAGAAAGAAAAATATCTTCATTCTTAGAGGTAACAAATATCATCAGAGAGGTTTATCTTTAATGTTTTTTGCATTTTTGTATCACACAATAGGACACATTGATACGTCAACCACCCATACATACGTATATATATATATATATATATGTATGGGTGTAAAAATAAAGATAGATATAAAATAAAGATAGATACGATACTGTATATATAAGCTGTGTTAAATGATTACACAAAAGTCAGAGGAGACATAAATGTTAGTGATTTTTTGTGTAAATACTAAGTAAAAGGTTAGTATAAATGTAGCTCGTAGAACTCCTGGACAATGCAATTAAATAGAGCCAAATTAACAGACTGCAGCCATTTCTCACAGTCAGATTTCAGACAGTCTGATGTTTATTCCAATTACCACTAAATTAGACTTATGCAACCCAGAGAGCAAAGGAGGAAAAGAGGAGGGTGGAATAGAGAGAAAGAGAGCATAATGAATGAGTTGAGTGTGTTCTGAAGCAGTGTATAGTGACGGAGGGATTCCTCCATAAGCTGTAAATCCTATTAGTGACACTCTTCCTACGGCTGCTGTGTGAGCGTGCTGCATTGGCACTGTTGTAAATTCTTCCTTAATTTCACACTTACTTCCTTGAGCTTTGTGCGTTCTGCTCTACTGAACTGCTCGCATCATTATGGTAATCTGCAGCGAGCAGCTGTACACACCATCGCCAGTGGTGCTCGCTCACACACACACACACACACACACACACACACAGATACTGTGTCCGAATGTGCATGCTTTCCAACACTGTGACAATGCAAAACAGAGTGTGTCAAATGAGTGTATGACTTTAGAAAATATAGTAGTCATGATACTGGAAGATGTACTGCGGTATGGACATTTTTACATTTAGTTCAGAGTTAGGTTTGTTTTCTTGCTTATTTTGGGAGTGTGTGGGCAATAAATGCAGCAAAACAATCGGACAGAACCACCCCTAAGAGATAAAGGTGCGTGGTAATGCTATTTTACAGGAAGCAGCTTTTAAGTCTTAAAGGCGCAGTATTCATCAAAAAACCAAAACCAAACAAATGCTATCCCATAATACAACTGTCAGATTCGAAAAGTGTGTCAGTACCAAAATATTTGCAAAAAGCAACGCCAATATGATGGATATAGCTCGTTTGTGTACTTGTATAACACCAGCAAAAATATTGTTTTTATTGCCTGTTCTTCATCACGCTGTCAGAGGTTTAAATTTTAAACAGCCATATATGATGCCCACAAAACAAACCAAACTGCTTTAACAGAAAAAGCTGTATTCTCACTAAATACATTCCCTCTTAACATACTCCTTGTTATACTGCAAACCGGTGAAGAAACAAAAGCTTGATCAGTACCACTGTAATTACTGAAACTGTCTACACTGCAACGTCTTTATGCTCTAGTTTTGATGTGTCGTTGCATCTGGAAATGTGCTCAACTAGTTAAACTAAATCGAATCATCCAATCAGCAGCTGCATGTAAACGCACACACATACAGTACACGCACTAATTTGCAGAGACACTTTCACAAGAATTCTCATTAGCACTCTCACTCTGCAGCAGCAGATAAACCTCACGCACACTTCACTTCTCTTCACTTCTTTTTTTTTTAGCTACCACTAAAACATGCTGCATTTTTCATTATATGAAAAATGAAGGACTTCACTACAGCTCAACGTTAAAAAACCCATGCTCTGCCATGAGAAAGTGCGAGACCAGCAAAGGATTAGACATACTTGACTTCTCTAATAAAACCTCTTTTCACTTTTTTTCACTCTATGGTAATTGTGCATGTAGCAAGCCAATAAACGGACCATGACTAAGAGTGTAGACTGAATCTAGAATCAGATTTCTATAGCTCTTATGTAGCCCTGTCACTTTTTTTAGTGCTGTGTTCATTGTCTTGTCTTCCATTTGTGCTTCCACAGTGTGAATGTAAGGTCGTTCAAATTTATGAATCAATCGCTCATTTGAAATTTTTCTCAGTCTACCTACATTATGATATCCATTTGAAACATTAATATAACTTTCATTAACTCTACAATAATAAATGTCACCTAACCAGATAATTACCCTTCAACAGTGATGCTAAAGAGCTAAAAGTTCAAGGACAAAACTCACAAAAGGTCTAAAAGAGTGCAGTGAGATAAGTCACAGATGACTCTTTATGAAGGTCATATCCAGGTCATATTATTTTTCAAAATAATAATACAAAAAGTGTAAACATAAATTAACCTAATTTTAAAATATTTAATAAATGCACAAAATTCTCATTATTTTAAGACATAAAAATAAATCTAATTCTCTCATTAATGTAGCAAAAAACAAAACAAAAAACCCATACTATTATTACCGTATCATAGAGAAAAAAAATCCCATTTTGATTACTGTAATCTGAAATATATATTGCAGAATATGCAAAATGGTAATAAGTTTAACAAAATAAGAGGTATAATGAAAATTGTTAATATATTCTGTACAAAGCAAAATAATAACTGAATTAATGTTCAAAATGTTCAAAAGTTTACATACCCTTCTTGTTCATGAGTCCCTAGTGAGTTCTGAGTTGATTTATTAGATGTTCTCTTTTTAATTTATTTAAAATTACACTAAAATGTATTAATGTGAATCTGAATTGGAAAATCTGAAAAAAGAAAAAGAAAATACATGCAATTTGCATTGAATACTGGAGCATCTAGTAACTCTCATTATATATGAAATTGTTTTGCAGAAACCTTGGCTACATAACATCAGAAACGATGTTTTGTGTATCCTCTCACAGTGAAAAAGTAGGTCTAACTACATTCTCTGTGTCTCTTGCATCTTCCGAGCTCTTTCAAGCTCTTCCACCCACACTGCAGGAACGATCAGACAGACTGTGTCAGCTTGACTTGAAAACATGATGTAAAAAAGCTGAGAGTTAATGACCACCTCAATGACAGCGGCAAACCCTGGAGGTCAAATGAGCTGCTGTCTGATGCTTTGATGGACAGCTGAGGGATCGCACAGTTCATGGCTTTACAGGCACCGACCCGGTCAGCTGCTTATGATATTGACAGATGCATGCAAGAAACCAGAGCAAGCAGGAAAAAGAAAATTAGACTGTTACAGTTAATGAGAAGGTGAGACAGATGATTGACTTTAAACAACTTCATCTCATTAAGTGTTTGCACCAGATTTTCCAGCATTTTTGAAAAGTACACATACACACTCACTCCCCTCCCTTTGTTTTTGATGTCTAGAGGAAGTATTTTACTCAAATTATCCTAGTTTTGCATAAATTATGCTCATAGAGCATGGATAATAAGCTCTGACAGCTTCGGGGCCCATTATGCTCCGGGTTCGTGTGTGGGAGTGTTCAGCAATTCTGCTGTGAGCTAAGTTATTATCATCAATGAAGCCATTCCCAAAAGCCTCTCCCTCAACCATGTGGTCAAGGTTTGATTATCGCTTATTGACCAGAGCTCGGCAATTACCCTCAGCAGGCCTTGAACACAGATCCGACCACAGTGCTGCTCAGGTGACTGACTTCGTTTAAAGCAGAAGTAGAAGATATTGGATCAGGGAAAACCAATTTGCATCCGTTACTGAAACGCATGAGCTTGTTCTTTATCAGATTTGTTCAGCATCGACTATTGGACTGGATAAATACATGTTACTACAACATCATTGCCTGATCTAGATGTAAATCCAAAAGTTTTTACTTTTAAATGAGAAGTTGATTCATATTTTCACAAAAATGTACTATTAAAATTATAATCTAAAGGAAAAGTTCAAGTAAAATATGTTCATCAAAACTACATTTATTTGATCCAAAATGCAGCGATACAGTAATGTATAACAATTTTGAATATTTTTGCTTGCTTTTATATTTTAACATTTTTAAAAATGTACTTATTTTCATTTATTCCTGCGAAGCTGAATTATGGGTGGCTATTTTATTTATTTTCCTTGTAATTATTAAAGGCTGAAAATAGTTCTGCTGGTTCATAATGTTTTGGGAAAATTTGATAGGTCTACTTTTTTTAATGAATAAGAATTTCAAAAGAAAAGCATTTATTATAAATAGAAATCTCAGACAAATATAAATGTATTTTCTGTCACTTTTGATCAATTAAATGTGTATTAAGTATTGTAAGTATTAAAATATTTTATTAAAAAATATACATTATATATATATATATATATATACAAACACATACACACGCATATTATTTTTTAAATTTTATAATATATATATATATATATATATATATATATATTACACACACACACATATACACACGTGTGTAGATATTAATGAATTTTGGAATTTCTTTATTCCCAAGACTTCTACCTGCATTTCATATAGGATTTTTTTTACCAGGGTGATACTTCAGATCATTACTCTGTAAATATACTTTACATCATTACATACAGTGCACTAAAAACTGAAAATAACTTCAGAAAACGCTCCATATTGAAAAGGAAACATTTTATTCATCAAACACATGCTAGAATCCAAATAAACTGATCTATCCTCTTGGCTTGAGGATCAATAAACATTATCACCGAAATAATCAAAGACGAATTAGCAATGAAATTGATCAGACCCATCTGTTTCCATCTGCTATCGGGGAAGAAATCTCCTGGAATCCCTCAACCCTCAAACAAACACATGCGAACTGAAAGCAGAAAACATGACACCAAAAAACACTATTCCGAATGAATCACTGTAGCAAAATGGTAACACTTCTTGCATGTTTGACCATAAAATCTTTCTTAACAAACAAAAGCCCTGAACAGCTCTCTTTCTTTCATTGTCCATCGCCTTGTTTCTGTATTTATTAGCACTGAGAGATGCCAAGAGCTCCAGCTCTGTAGGGAGATACAGTTGGCTGGATACCTTTCATTTGGAAAAACAATAAAACAACCTCTGCTCTCCATAAATGAATCAATACTTTTACTGTGCGCTTCCCTTTCGGCTTCATATGTTAAACAACAAACATTTAAATCCCTTTGTGTACAGAAGCTGCCTATCCTGCAGGATGTAAACACGGAATTCATACGGGATCAGCTGATGGATACATCAGAAGCTGTATGAAATCAATACTGAGCCCTATCAAACTCCCTACACATTGAAGGGAGTGCAAGCATGACAATCCCATATAATACACCGGCAAGCTTCATCTCCCCTGAGACCTGTCCTCTGGGAGTCTCCATCTCTCCTTCTGTCTGTCTGATTCTTTCTTTGTCTCTCTCTGTTCGTAAGAACACACAATACAAAGAAATATGAACATACACAAAGCCTTAAAAAATCTATGGATGGATCACAAGTCATTCGAAGCCAATGCAATGATGGTGCATTTCAGAAACTGCATTAAAAACCCCAACAAACCTTATTTATTATCTGTCACACCATTTAAACCATAATAGCTTTATACTGTGGACAAAACCCTCCCAGCAGAATAGAGCTTACCAAGCAGTTAGGAGTGAAACCACTTCATCTGACAGTTCATAGATCACGACGGCCTTTTCTACCAGCAATACGTCATTGTTAATTCTGACAACACCTACAAATCTTTGTTTTTTTTTATAATAGAATGGTGACAATAAGAGGTGTACTACATCAGCACAAAGCTTTTAGAGGAATAGCTCAACGACAATCTTAATTTACGTCTTTCGGGCTTTCTTTCCGGTGTAGAACACAAAAGGAGAAGTTCAGCAGAATGCCCAAGCTGCTCAATACATGCAATAAAGTAAATGGAGAATTGTTCATACAATCTATTGCATGGCTGCACAAAACTATGTAAAAGAATGCATTTGGACTACTTTTATGGTGTTGAAACCTCCAGTCCTTCAGAATCTTATCGTTCACATTCCAAACAACAAGAATGAGAATTTATTTAAATCAGAACATTAAAGAAATTAACTGAACTTTCCAATTTGGACCGAAGATGATCTCTTTAAAATACATTCACAGTCCACGAAACAAGTACTCATTTGTTAATTTATATAATATAAGTGGTCTGGTTGTACTGAGCAAACGACTTTTCCTGTGTTCAGCAGTGGAAGAGAGTTCTGGAATTGCATTGAAAGCAAACAGAAGAACTGCAGCAGCAGTGCAGAATTTAAGTGAGCTGAACTATAGCGATTAGCTATCAATGTCTTTAATGAGGTTAGAACTCACTCCGCTGGACTGGCTCGCCATTCAGAGGGAGGGGGACCAGCCTCCGCAGAGTCAGGCTTTTTCTGAGAAGAAGAACACTTACTCATTCCTCTAATCCAGTCTGAGAGACATAATAGCTTGATATCCAACACACACAACTTCAGCAATTCAGAATACCGAAGCAGAGTGCATTCAAACTACTTTAAATAAGCCTGCAAATGAATTTCAAAACAGAACTATTAAGAATGTTTTATAAGAATAACAAAACCAGCAGTTTCACTCCATATTTGACCCAGACCTAATGGCTTTAGGGCTACAGAGATGTTCTGTTCCCTTTGGGAAAACAAAATCAATACTTTTACAACAACAAAACGAAAAATAACGTGAGCTTAGCAGGCAGAATATTACATGGTACTATGTTTTTGCCTCATATGACCCTGATTACGCTATAATCTTTGTAGATTTTACAGTATTTATATGATAAATAATGCACATTGCAGTCTGAGTTTCTCTCTTTTAAACACCTTGTTTAATTGTTGCCAGCTAAACATGGAGCGCAGCATGCCATCCATGAAGGCAGGGCACTGAAGCCAGCAGGAGATAATAACTCAGTACCAGCAGGGTAGAATATAGTGAAGCAGTCAGCTAAAAGTACATCACCACTATCACATTATTAACCTTACAGCACAAAACCACAAAATATACTGCTTTTTGAAGCACATGCAACAACATTTAAAGTGCATAGCTGATTGGGGGGAAAGTAGCATTTATACATTTTTTGTAGGACTCCAGGTTTTTTCAGACTTTTCGCAGCTGGTTTTGAATAATCCAGGTACTAGATTTAGATGTAACATTCTTAAAATAAGAGTTATTAAAGTGACGGTTCACAAAAAAATTATAATTCTGCCAACTTTCATGACATGCCAACACTGTATGACTTTACACACACACACACACACACACATATATATATATATATATATATATAAAACGTAATAACCACATTCACATTTAAATATAAAATATATTTGTTTTAGTAATTTCAGCTTGATTGTTTTTTATTATCCAATTAGTTTTTTTTGTTAGTTTTTTCCAGCTTTATTTCAGCTTAGTTTCAGCTAACACAATTTGAATAGTTTTAGATTTTGTTAACAGTAACAAGCCTGTTTAAAATTTCTACACAAAACTAAAAATACCACTGATCTGAGACTAATCATGACAGTCATGAATTATATGATAAACAAAACTTGTGTCTGTAGCATCCAAAAACACCTGTCAGATTTTGCTTTAAAACCAGTGCAGAAACTCTGCAGAGAACGCCTGACTCTATATGCGTGTCACTGCTGAGGTGAAAGGTCAAGGCTCACCTGTCTCTCTGGTCTGTGGGCTCTTCTGCTCTTCATCCAGCCTCAGGTGGCCCAGCAGATGCTCCAGAACCTTTTCGGGGGCGGCGGGCACGGCAGCGTACCTGTGGGAAACAGAGAAGTCACTGGAGTCCTCCTCTTCGATGGAGGACATGGAGCGACTGCTGCACCAGCCTTCCTCCTCGCCCTCTTCCTCCGTGCCCTCCTCATCAATGTAACGGAAATACGGCACGTCGAACGTGGGCACGGTAGCTCGGTCAGTGCTGCTGGTGTCGGAGGACTCGTCCTCATCCTCGTCTTCCTCCTGTTCCACCAAAGCGGCCGGCATTAACCTGCCGTCCAGGCGTGGGTCCGGGGCCACTGCACGCCTGCTGCCCATGTCGGCATCGGCGCCGACTTACCACATTGACCTGGAGGAATCGAGGAGACTTGGTGCAACAGCCTGAAGTCCCCCTCTTAGCGCTCTGGAGCTTCTAGTTCAAGCCAAACTGATCCATAGAAAAAAGCGCACGGCAATGCAGCACATCCTCAGATGAGTGTGTGTGTGATTGAGTGCGAGAGAGAATGACTTCGGGGAGATGAGAGATAAAAATAAAGTGACAAAGAGGCAGGGCTGGACAGATTACATGCAAGACGGTCTGACAAGAGTGAGAAATGAGAGAGAGAGAGAGGAAGGGTGTGTGTGTGCGCTCTCAAGCGCTGCTCGCATGTGAGAGCGGGCGTGCGACTGCTTACCTCCCGGTCCAGGAGGAGGAGGAGGATGAGGAGGAGGGGGGAGTTCTTGGTGACGTCGTCCTCTGAGGCAGCAGCACCTCGTGGCTCCGCTCTCTCTCACACACACGGACTGCTGTGTCACTGGATGGCTGCGGCGGGAGGAAAGGACAGAGGGAGGGGTTACATTATCACCAAGGAGATTCCCTGTCTTCCCGTCCCTGTCTGTCTCCCTCCCCTGATTTCCATCACAATACAGTTTTAAATTAAACAGGCTACATCAAACGGCGCTGTTCAATGGGTTTATTTTTATCGTGACCCGGCACAATGCTACTGTTAGCGCACGGCTGCATTTATATTTTAATAATTTGCTTGTCGAAAAGGTGGATTCATTCGACTAATTTAGTTATTTGATATTGCGCAATCATGAGTTGCGATCACAATATTCTGAAATGTTATGTGTGGTGAAGTGGTTTGTAGAAGGAATAATTAAAACATATTTGAACAGGCATAGCCCACCCAAAAATGAGCATTCTGTCATTATTTAGTGATATTGCTTCAACGTGACAATAGAGCACAAAATTATTAATAAGGTAAAATGTTATGATTTTGAAAGCTGAATAAATAAGCAATACATTGGTGTATGGTTTGTTAGGAGTATATGAACTATATGAAAATCGCTTTTAAAGTCTGCATGAAATTTTACTTATGTATTGTGACGTAATTCCGAGAGAAACAGAATATAGAATGAGGAAAATAGAGGGTGTGGCTTATTTTTTCTACTGAGAACTGATTGGATGTAGTAAAGTAGGCGTTTCATTGAGAAATGAACAATGGAGGTTGGAGGAGCGTGGCTAGGGAGGTCACACTCATGCCCAAGCCGTCAAACTGATGTCATCAGAAAAGAGCCGACATTTTAGAGGGGTGGGGCATTTTCAGATTATAAGGGAAAACATTATTTTTATTTTTTGTGTATTGAATTTGTTCACCACAAAATAGGAATGTGGAAAAGTCAGTGGAAAACTTTAGTTTACTTAATTTAACAGTGCAATAATTTACAAACAAGAAACACAAAAATAGAAACTGTTTTCATCACGTGATCACTATTTCTTTGTCTCTTTTTATCGTTTGATATGCATTAGTGATATGTATGAGTTGTTTATGCATTTTTGACCTAAATTACTGCAGCATCCATCTATGAGGAACGTAGCAGGCTGTCAAACTTACACAATTATTCTCCAATCACACCAAACAGAGTGGTCTGATAAGGGGGGTTAAAACAGGACAAATAGAAAATAGCTTATTACTTCTATATTATTGGTGTAAAAATCTTTATAACATTATCAGTGGAAGATAAAAGTTCAAAATAACAAACAAAGGCAGTTTATGACATTTAGGCCCAATCCCAATTCTAATTCTTACCCCTAAACGTTCCCCTACCTCTCCGTTTGGCACGTTCATGTGTAGGGGTAGGGGTGTCTCAATTCTCTTTTGGTTGGAGGGGTATTGGGAAGGGGAAGGGCTAGATACCTCACTTCAAACGAAGGGTTAAGAGAAATTTCTAACATGGCTGCTCACTCGAGCAAGCAGACCCATAAATGTAAGTAATTTTTGCCATTAATAAGAATTTTTATGACAATTTTTCATTTTATGTATATTACCATCAGTCTTGTGGTGATGTTCTGTAAAGCTAATGTTTGCCAGCAGACTTAAGTGCCGAAGATATCGTCCTCGTTTTCATCTCGCGTGATTTGCTGAAGACAAATGCAAAAAATATATAAAAATACGCTGCAATCCACACAACTGCCATGACTGACGGCGATATCTTGGAATTTGTGATAAACATCGGCGCATGTCCTCTGATATAACATTAGGAGCTAGTGACAATAGATGATGACATATAACAGTGTAGTAGTGGTGTCCCATTTCTTAGGGGAACATTTTTAACCCTTCCCCTTTCCACTTTATTTCAAAGGGAAGGGGCGAGGGGTAGGCAAAGGGGTAGAAAATAAAATTGGGATTGGGCCATAAATATAAACCAATAAAAATAAAGAAGATTTTCGCAGCAACATTTGTATACAGATGCCACAAACTGAATTTCTTCACAGTAGCTTGTAATTTCATAAAGAATTGCATGATACACGATTCAAGTCAAACTAATTATGCATTATGAAAGAAATGTAAAAGAATAATATTCACAACTCTGAATTTGATAATAGGTAATAATTTCAATAAATTACAATAATTTACAATAAAATTGTCAATAGATTACAATAATAATCAATAATCCTATTATCACAATGCCAAAAAATCTATTTATTTTTAATGGAAATAGAATATTCAGTTTCTTGGCCTTTATGAAATATTTATAGATGGCTTGTTAACATTCATTAGAGGGGTTTGCAAAAAAATGATGCATGCATTTTTAACTGGGGCTTTAGTGTCAAATTGCCTACTTTTAGTGATCATTGCATGTGTACTGTAGCTGTATGTGTGTATACAGAATGTGTTTCTGTGTGTATGAAGGAAAGGTTCGCTGTTATTGTCCTGTAAAAGCCCTGTCACATTGCCCTGTGTGTGTTATCAATCTTATACAGCTCTCTGAACACACTGAAACACACACACACACAAACCGAGAACAAAAGCACTCAATCCATCCCATCTCCAATACTCATATGCTCTTAAAACTCATGTATACACACAATTCACAACATCAGACATAATCACTGCTGTACATAATTATGTATTCAAAACACTCATTTAGATGGTTAAACATTAACTGTACTACTGCAGACTAAACCATATAGAAGATTCTCATGAACTGTGAGCAATCGAAAGCAAATTTGATGATATAGGAATACTTAAAAACCACTCTGGACTCTGAACTCCGATGAAGGGTCTGTTTGCTATAGCATGTGAACTGCTGGCATGACTCACTAGTGTGTGCAAATATGGGTGTTAAACTCACACGCCTTCCAATAATGCTTCAGCCAACAAAATACAGACCGGGATCTCACCGTCACGCTACGAAAACATCCTCATTACAATGATACACTAAAAAAAGCGCATTTCAAGTTAGCAGTAATTAATGGATAGATCATTCAGTGTGTGTGTGTGTGTGTACATTTTAATGAGCTGATTTTCATGCTCTCTGTCCTCAGACCACAGCAAACAGCACATCAGTCAATGTGGCGCGTGTGTGGCCGTAATTAGGCAGACAGACAGGCTGGAAGGACCAGCACTTTTCTGCTCTAATTGCCCATTGCACTGAAGTATTGAGAGACCTTCAGTAATCTTGCACACACACACACACACGTGCAACCCCCACACATGCTCATGTTGATCAGCACAAATTGCATTAAAAAAAGCCTCAGTCTCAGACTCATCTCCCCGGGCAGAAGTTTCTG
Organism: Enteromius unitaeniatus; assembly: GCA_032359435.1. Classification (NCBI taxonomy): domain Eukaryota; kingdom Metazoa; phylum Chordata; class Actinopteri; order Cypriniformes; family Cyprinidae; genus Enteromius; species Enteromius unitaeniatus. The sequence goes on along the minus strand of JAUMHI010000058.1, from coordinate 8,201,469 downwards.
CTTGGCTTCTGCCTGCATGGCAAAAAGCTCCATTAACTGGCAGCATATCATAAACAAGTCCTGCCCATATATCTAGACTCCAGGGGAGGAAATCTGAACGTTGAAGTAGTGGCAGAGGAGCATTACGTAGGACTGAAATGTGGCATTTAGTGCCATTAAAATGTGCTAAGGCTTTCGCTGGAAGTGAAGCGAAAACTTCTGGGCTGTTAAAATGCCACCTTCTTCAGCTATAATGGCATCAGTGCGGGCTAGAGGCAAACTCAAATGAGCTTTGCTTGTTTGATGCAATAATCTATTTGGGTCTTTTCTTTCTACCCAGAGTATCTATTTGTTCAAAGAAATCAGCATGAAACAACGGTCCTGAAAATCTCAAACAATCAGACACTTTTATAACAAGGCAAGGTTAGTTCAGGTTCTAAAATGTCAAAATGCCAAAAAGTAATTATACTATTTTGAATATCATCCTTTACTCACTTTCATGTCCTGCACGAGGTACTTTCTTATGAAGAATATTGGTAATCGAATGACTTCCATAGTATTCTTTCCCTACTATGCAAGTAAATGGGGGACACACAACTGTTTGGATCTTCAAAATGGTTTAAAAAAAATTATTTTCTGTTAATCACATGTAAGAAACTGTGAAATTGGACCAACATAAGGGTGAGTAAATGATGGCAAAATATTTGGGAGAAAACTAGTTCTTTTAGATGTGTACACTCACATGTATTCAAAGTTTAAAGGATTAATTAATCTTCAAAGCATTCTAGGTATATATGACTTTCTTCTTTCAGACAAATCCAATCTGAGTTGTATTATAGTTCTTTCAACATTTGGGCACCAGGTTTTTTTTCCCCAAAGGTTCCACAAAAAGTCTAATCAAATCAGTATTGGGGGTTTCCCATACTAGGAATTTGTGCTCTGCATTTAACCCATCCAAGTGCACACACACAGCAGAGAAAAGTGATCAACCACGCACACACACACACCGTGAACACACACCTGGAGCTTGCTCAAGGGTCTCAACCTCAGTCGTGGTATTGAAGGTGGAGAGAGCTCTGGTTATTCATTAACCTGGGACTTGAACCCACGACCTTTGAGTTACAACTCCAGCTCCCTATCCTGCCCCAAATGCATGAATCTATAATAAGAATTGCCTCACATGGCTCCAGGGGGTAAATAAAAGGCTTGCTGTGTTTTTGTTACAAAAACATCCATAAAACAAACACTTTTCCCACACTTCCGATAAATGTTGTACTGTAGGTGGAAGCCATTCTAAACGGATGAGGGATGACATAGGACATATGTGTAGCATTAGCTCCAGTGATTAGAAGTGCGTGAAAGAAAGACAGCAAAACCAAAAGGCATTCAGGAATTAGAAGCACAAAACGAGTATTTGTACAGAAAATATAAGCCAAATTATTAAGCCAAAAGGAGACTGGTACTTTGCTAAAGTAAGGAAACCTTGCTTCCTTTGCTCCTGCAAACAAACTTGTGAGACTAGTATATCTCACAGATGCACGCGCTTATAAAAATGCATGGATTCACGCTGAATAGATGCAATTTATTTATTATTAAAAAATACACACACAAAAAAACACTTGCCTAGTGTCAGTACAAAGCTTGGGCAGAGCAAGGACAATTTTTAATATTCTAAAAGAAGAAAGTAAAATACACCCAGGATCCCTTGAGGATGAGTAAAACATGGGCTTATTTTTATTTTTGGGTGAACTAACCCTTTAACGAAAAACAACTTTTCCCTCTATGGTTACACCAAATGGCATGCTCATTTTCTTGAGAGTGGCAAAAAAAAACCAACATGAATACAAATACTACATAGCACACAAGAACTAGATTCTCTCTCTACCATCTGCACTCTTTTTTTAATCACCGACCAATACCATACAAGCACAATACACAGTTTCACCAACAACAAACACGTAAACATTTTTGGAAGTAAAAGAAAGAAGGCAAGTGCTAGGTAGAAGAACCATTAAACAGCTAAATCTCACTGGACTATACTGCAAGTGTCATATTCCACAAAAAAAAAGTTATTTTCGACTTGAGAGAAACACTCCAATCCCACTAAAAGGTCTCCTGCCTACCCCGTTCCCTTCTGAAGTGACTGCATGCATCATGATTGGCTCTTGATGACCGGTTCTGTGATTATACAGGGGCCGCTCTTACTGTATTTGAAGCTTCAGTCGAAAGCAATAAAACAGAGAGGGTTATAATGCATTTATTAAAGCCACTATGTATGTCGACATATGTGTGACATTAGCCTGGAGGCGCATTTGTTTTATGCTGTCATTTCAGACTTTTGCTTCATAACATTAAGCAACAAAAGTCCCCGAGATCAGATATATTCATATTCTAATAGTCTGTGGATGCTTGTGCCAAATGGAGGTCTTTCTATACAAAGAATTATTGATTCTGTGACCATAGCTATCTATCTGAGCATATTTTCCACACTGTAATGCACTACTACACAACATAAGCCGTTTTAAATATTACATGGACAAACTGTCCATAGGAAAAAGGTTCAAGAGCATTAAAAATGTCTTGCATTTCTGTTATTACGTTTTGAAAAATCTAGGTCTACACGGTTTTTTCAAAATGAAAAAAGAAATGAAAAGCGCTGCAAAAAATTATGGAAACTTGCATGAGTACAGTTATGTAAATTACAAATGCTTCAGTCACTGAAACAAGGAGCAGAAGCCTCTGGAACAGTGCAGTGTTTATGTAAGTGACAAAAAAAACAATGTGATATTTTAAATCTTTTCCTGGTCTGTTGACATTACTTTGCAAAGGCTTCCATAATTCCTCCCGGAATAAACAAACAAAAAAAAAGACATGCTTTTTCATACATCTCATTTATAGCTCCTAAGGGCTACATGGATATAGGATCCAGATCTATAACCAAACCCACTGCAAATAGATTAAAGCAAAACAAAAAACAATAATATTCTTCATTAAAAACACATTATGTGTGTGCCGAGGTAACAGACCCACAGTATCTTTCTGATAAAAAAAACATAATAATTTATAGCTTAAATAGACGCATTCGGTTCCCTACAAAACCAACACATAAACTAACTAACAGACCAGAACACTAAGCATAAACTTCTACTTCAAGCCTTTAGTTGAACCTATCCATGTCCTTGCCACTGCAAATAAGCTCCACATACTATTAAACGTGAAAGATTACATCACTGAGGCCATGAGTGAAAGCAGAGCACAAGCAAAATGTGTGGTATGCACTTGTAAAAGGGATTCTTAATCAGAGAGAAGACCTCTTCTCGCTGTACAACATCTTTACTCTCATCCCATCTTTATTTCACAGCTGTCTGCTGTGTTAAGGCATGTTCATGCCAAGTCTGAAGTGACTAAATGACATGCATAAAATATTCAGAAATGATTTTTCATATTCAGAACAGCTTCATATTAAGTCGCATGATCCCAAGAAGTGGCTTGTCCACAATTAAAGCCCTTTATGTTAGTTATTGATCATATTAAGCACAATTCTACTTTTGTTTCAAAAAGGTCAAAGAAATACGCCGCCCAGTGCAAGAGGAACGACTGGCTGTGGCATGGTGCTCACGTCAACTCTTCCTGTCATTGTAAGTGGCGGCCCACTATCAGGAAGAGGTGAACCGGGGTTATTGTGGGATCAACCAATCAGAGACTAGCATGAGATTGGTGCCCTTTTTGGTTTTAGAAAGTTTCTCCTGCACTATAGCTTCAGACATGAATACAGATTCCCTGAAAAAAGTGACATAACAATGACCTTTCATTTAAATACAGATAATATCAATGTGTAAGGGTATTGCTCCATAAATCACAACAATACTATAATACATTTACTACACAAATACACACACACACAGCAAATCCTCAGTCAAATGCTGCCCAAAAGACAAAACCAGCATACGTGATATTGAATATACATAATATTGTGTTTTCATAATCGGTGTATTTAATTACTTTTGAAATGCAGTTATTATTAATTCTTTTGTATTTTTATTTTACCCTTGTCACAAACCAAGAAAACATTGACATCCATTAAAAAGCACTATTATAATTATTATTATTGTTATTATTATTATTATTATTATCTAAAGAAAGAGTAAAAATACTAACAAACATGAAAAACATTGCAATATTTAAAATGCAAAAAATTTTTTTTGCATAATTTCCACCAGGACCTATAAATTAAATCATTAATAAAACTAATAATAATAATGAAAAAAAAAAAAATAAAAAAAAAAAAAAATAATAATAATAATAATATAAATATATATTATTATTGTGCTACATAAATGAATATATATATATATATATATATATATATATATAATAATTTATGTGTGCTTAAATGTGTGGATAAATCAATCGAATATATGAAATTAGACTTGACTTAATTCAGTCTGGAATTTTATTCTAAAATTTCACATCTCAAATTGCCAACAAACACTGTTGGTTCAGAAAATGAAGGCTCTGGTTTAGAAGTTTCCATAAGAGCTCAGAGTTAAAGAAACAACCAATAACAATCCTGTATATGTGGATCGACACATACATGACCATTATTCTGCATCTCACCTCAGCAGGCCTTTCGTTTGTTCTGAGCGGGCTGTGTAGAAGGCGGCATCCGTCCTTGGCCAGTCTCTGGACCATCTCCAGTCGGCTGATATCCTCTCTGTCTCGTGTAGCAGCTCCAGGGTCCTGCTGCAGTGCAGGGGACACAGAAAACATATACCTCAGGCCACAGTCCCACGCCATGAGACAGCGAGCTCTCTCAAAGTCACTGAGAGTTTGACAGCCCGTCTCGCTGTCTTCACTCAGGTGAGACTCAGAGCCCCTGACTCTGAGGGAGCTGAGATGGTCACGCTAGTCCTGAGGGTTCAGTAAGCTCCAGACGCAGCAGGAGGAAAGCTTCAAAGAGTGAAGCCTTAGAGACCGTGTAGCCTGAGGGGGAGAGTGAACCTGACTTTTCTCTTTCCTTTGCCTCTCTCTATCTTTCTCTCTCTCTTGCTTATACGCACATAGGCAGGGTGGGGGCGACCAGGAAACATCTGGCAGTCCCTCCAATCCTGAATAGGAAGTATTGCATTCTCCAGAAAACGGGAGACAGGCCAGCATGGGGTCTAAGAGAGCAGGTTACTGATGGGTTTACTGAACTAAAATGTTATACAATGTGTACACAAGTGATTCATAAAGTTAAGTGCCATCCAAATATTATATGAGGCAATGACAAATAAGAGCATGCAAAATAAAGAAAGTGAAAAATTGTCTGAAAATTGTCTACATTAAAACACATTACATTAACTCTTTAATGTTTGTTGGTTTCATATGATTTTGATATCAGTCTATAATTGTCAAATGACCAAGTAATAACATTTTGTTATTAAGGATAAAAAAAGTTTTCAAATGTATTAATTAGTAATACATAAATAGCATTAACTATTTTCACAGATATAGAGTCACAGCATATGACACTTTACAATAACACTAATTTTGCCAGGTCATATAAAGGTCAAATTACCCAAAGCATCATATTTTAGGAAACTTACTGACCTTTACACATAAATCATGGAGGTCTTTATGATATTATTTCCTGTTTTCTCTGCAGGATGGTTGAACCATATTTTTTTTGCATCATATGCCATTTATACTGTGAGAGAAATGTGCAGAACTTCTGGTAAAATATTTAGAATAATATTATAATATATAATCCTTTTTTTTCAAGGTGTTTAAGAATTTATTTATTTATTTATTTAAGTTAATTAAAGTGATTTTAATTTTTAATTTGAAACTAGTGAATAATTAGAGCTAGTATTGACTGTATTATGTCTATATATTTGTTTTATTTAATAATAATATTAAAAACGAGCAAGCAAATGATCCACTTTCTTGAGCCAACAAATGATCCAAGCTTTCTTGTTATTCGTGATATGGTGATTTTATATATAATATATACTAAATAGTAGTACATCACTAAAATGCAGCACTAAATGCAGTAATCAAGGATGTATCACATTTAGATTTCCTGCTCCATTTAAACACAATGGCAAATACCACAAGACCAGAGAAGAAACCTGTGACCTCACTCTCTGAAATAAGAGGAGGAGAGGGGAATTGGCCTGAACACACTCAAGTATTTCCATATCAACTCAGCTGGCTATATAAGGAATCAAACCTCATGCAGGACAAATTCAACACAAGCAAAGTCCCTGACATTCTTCAGCACTGCAGTGTAGCGATGAATATAGAAAACAATAGACGGTTAGATTGAACTTTTCTAACTGCATAAACCTGATAAGAGGGAATTACCAGAAAAAAAGGCAAAATGATAAGCTATTGAGAAACCGTGACAAAACAAATGTCCATGGGAACGCTCAAATACAATCAGGCTAATAGAGCATTATCTTTCATTAGGGACATAAAAAGACAGGAAATCACTTCACACTGAATGTCAAAAACTAACTGCAGTTTGCAGGAGTTTTCATGACACAAAAATTAGTTGTGGGCATGTTCTGACAGAGTCAAATACAGTACTGAACGCAACTAGTAATCATTAATCATTAAAGCGCAAGACAAAAAGACGATCATGCATTAGTGCATCATTTTATGTAAACAAGTGCAAATCTGAAATGCCAAAGCAAAGCAAAGCAAAATAAAGCAAAGCAAAACAAAGCAAAGCAAAGCAAAGCAAAGCAAAGCAAAGCAAAGCAAAAGCAAGCAAAACTAAGCAAAGCAAAGCAAAACAAAACAAGCAAAGCAAAGCAAAACAAAGCAAAGCAAAACAAAACTAAGCAAAACAAAACTAAGCAAAGCAAAACAAAACAAGCAAAACAAAGCAAAGCAAAACTAAGCAAAGCAAAACAAAACAAGCAAAGCAAAGCAAAGCAAAGCAAAGCAAAACAAGCAAAGCAAAGCAAAACAACCAAAGAAAAACAAAACCAATCAAACCAAATA
>JAUMHI010000058.1:8177242-8191598 GCA_032359435.1 Enteromius unitaeniatus | reverse complement strand
AAAACAAGCAAAACAAAACAAAACAAGCAAAGCAAAGCAAAGCAAAGCAAAACAAAGCAAAGCAAAGAAAAACTAAGCAAAGCAAAACAAAACAAGCAAAGCAAAACTAAGCAAAGCAAAACAAAACAAAACAAGCAAAGCAAAGCAAAGCAAAGCAAAACAAAGCAAAGCAAAGCAAAACTAAGCAAAGCAAAACAAGCAAAGCAAAGCAAAACAAAGCAAAGCAAAGCAAAACAAAGCAAAGCAAAGCAAAACAAGCAAAGCAAAGCAAAACTAAGCAAAGCAAAGCAAAACAAGCAAAGCAAAGCAAAACAAAGCAAAGCAAAGCAAAGCAAAGCAAAGCAAAACAAGCAAAGCAAAACAAAACAAAGCAAAGCAAAGCAAAACAAGCAAAGCAAAGCAAAACAAAGCAAAGCAAAGCAAAGCAAAACAAAGCAAAGCAAAACAAGCAAAGCAAAACTAAGCAAAGCTAAACAAAACAAGCAAAGCAAAGCAAAACAAAACAAAGCTAAACAAAACAAGCAAAGCAAAACAAAGCAAAACAAACCAAGCAAAACAAGCAAAGCAAAACAAAGCAAAACAAACCAAGCAAAACAAAGCAAAGCAAAACTAAGCAAAACAAACCAAGCAAAACAAAGCAAAGCAAAACTAAGCAAAGCAAAACAAAACAAGCAAAGCAAAGCAAAACTAAGCAAAGCAAAGCAAAACTAAGCAAAGCAAAGCAAAACAAGCAAAGCAAAGCAAAGCAAACAAAAAACACAATTACAAGTCATAATTTCTTTTACTCGGCCTACCTATTAAAAAACAAAACAAAAATACAAGCAACATTTTTGTTTAAGTTGGCCTAACTATCAAAAGCAAAACAAAACAATTACTGGACATAATTTCTTTTATCTGGCCTATATATTGAAAATATTGATAAAACAAAAACAAAGCAAAGCAAACAAACAAACCAACAAAAAACAATTACTGGACATAATTTCTTTTAGCTGGTCTACCTATTGAAAAAAAAAAGAAAAAAAAAGCCATATTTTCTATCCCAGTGGTGCATAATAGGCCTACATTTGATAAAAATCATTTGGTTTTCCAGTCTACATTACAGTCATGTAGAGATCTGAACTGAGCTTTTTTTGTTTTGTCCTCAAAAAAGGGGCAGACTGATATATAATGTTGGTCAATATCAGTATGGGCTTAAAAACATAAATAATTACTGCTTATAGCAACCAGAAATCTGTGTCATATGAAATTATTTTTGGATCCAAGCAGTTTGTGGCAATGCTACTAAATTTCACCGTTTCATTTTAAAGACATTTTGTTTACATTATGTACGATAAACAATTTTGGTTCTGCGTTGTTTTGCTGCTTTAAGAAAACAGGTTGAAGCAAAACCACCAGCTTCTAGTACTCTGACAAGATGGTGTGTGCGCGTTACAATCTTTGAAACATTACTTGTCCTTGTGAAGCTCTGCTATTGTGTTGTCTTGATCAGAGTCACGTCAGATGTGCTGCAGTGAACCATCAGCTATTATACACCGCACGGTGGAAAAGCTGAGAACCTCACAGTCAGGCAAGAGGCTCTGTCCTGACACACAGTATAGAGTATCCATCTATCTCCAATCACAGGCCCTTTCTCTTTCTGCCAGTTCAAGGGCTTTCTACTGATGACTGAGCTGCTGAAAGCGGTGCTCAATCAGGGGACATATGGACAGCCCTGGACAGTCTGGACAGCTGTTGAGCTCAGCAAAACATACATGCAGACCAGCACATACACACACTGTCAATGTTAAGCCCATTGCCTTGGAATCTGTTTTCTCATTACCTTGCGCACAGCAGGACTGGGAGAGGATCCTGGGGTGTTGGTATTGTGCTGTGGACCGCTCTCCTCCATCACTGGAAAACAAGAAATTTACAGCTGAGAACCAGTGGAGTGTGATGGACTGTCTGGCTTTGTGCTTTTCTTTGAAGTATTATAGATTTATATTCTGGTTCATGTGGAACTCCATCTTACACTATTAACAAAAAAATAACTATATTGTTATGGTATGTTTATAGTGTGTTAACTCTTAAAAAAGGGGTTCTATTTGATACAGAATTATTGATGTTAACTAAAACCATTAAAAATGATGAACATGGTCAAGAAGTTATCTATGTGCTACTGTGAATAAAATGAATGAATAAAATGTGAATTGAAGCTCTTTTTTACATAAAAAAATAATAATAATAACATTTCCAGAATTCTGGTTGTATATTATTAATACATTTTTATCATGTGAAGTTGTAGATGAAAGTAACATTAATTCATTTTTAACATATAATGTGTACAAAAGGTTATATAATATTACCGTTAATTATTACAACAGAAATTTAGGATTACTTTGGGAAAATTTGGGTTATAGCAAGGCACTTAGAATGAAATTTAAATAACAACTGAAAATAGTAGATGCAAATACTAGACATGTTAATTGGAGTTTAGTGTAAGGGGAGACTCCTAAGAAAAAGTGTCCAAAAAATAAATAAATAAATAAAAACACTATAGTGAAATTAAATTTATTAACATCAGTTGGTATATTTGGTTTTAAAAAACAGCAATGTTCAATGAATTTTTCCATTTTTATTAACAAATAAATTTTTATAGGAATATAGAATATTTCATTTTATATTATTTTATAATTTACTTATCCTTGGCAAATACCACAGTTGGCCTGAATGTCCTAGCTTTAATTGAGCTGAGTGCTAACTAAAAACCAGTTCATTTAAAGAAAAGAAAAAAAGACAGGAAAAAACAAAAAGAATATTTTAAACTAAAACTAAAATAAAAAAAAAAATTACATTTTTAAAATAAATGTAATTTTTAATTTAAAAAGTAAGACAGAATAATCCTTACTTGATTTAGTTTGTGCCTTGCGTGCCAGAGCTGCCAACAGTTCATTCTGCACCTATAAAAATATAAAATCATATTAGATCGTTCTTCTTTCAAATATAGTGGACTCATGGAAACCTTTTATCCCGAGCATGCTACTGCTGGGGAAACTATTCCGTGGGTCTGTGCCTTTTCAGTTTCTGAAGAGATACATAACACTTTGAAGCAATGATTCAACATGCTCTGCACAAAACTCAGCTCTGTCTTAACACAGAAAAACATTCGCTTCTCTAAATTGATTCATACTTGGAAGTTTTTCTTTAGCAGGGGGATAAAAAGACAGCATTACTTATTCTATTAAAGCATGACTGCCTTTGATTTCCCAACTGTTGTATTATTCCTTTGAGAATCCATGAAAAGTTAGCTCAAAACTTTCTATCCGTGATCTGACTGCACTCTTCCCAAATCCATGTGATCTGAGGCAGAGACTCTGCACTGAAATCCCACAGCACATTATGAATACAAGTGTATCCAATCCATCATGCATCTGAAAGGAAATATCAGTCACTTATGAGGGGAGGTCCATCTGCTGTCTGACCAGGGGAGGTTTGTGTATTAATAAACCAGGTGTGTAATGGAGGGGTTGAACTGTGCTTAGTGGCCCAGAAAAACGACATGCCCTATGGGGCCGTCCGATGTGGCAGCCCCTGTTCACAGAGTGCACAGACTCAGGCCAAAGATAAATGGAGCTGGACTGGGATCTGTACCACTGTGACCCTGCACAGGCCAACTACAAATGATCGGCGCTATAAAACCGTTTCTACTAAAAACATTGCTATCATTTATGGTGGGAACATAATTTTTGTGTCTCCTTTTTTCTGATTTGACAACAGCATAGTACCTAAAGGATGAATCTGGCTGATCCACTTAGAATAATTGCTATTAAATTATTCAAGTCTCTTCTGCTCATCAAGGCTGTTTTTAAAAAAAATCTAAATACAGCAGAACAGTAATAATGCTAAATATGTTTTACTAATTAAAAGAAATGCTTTGAATTGTTATTTACTTCTGCTTTGGGAAAGTTTAATTTTCAGCAGCCATTATTCTAGTCTTCAGTGTCACATGATTCTTCACCAAACTATTGCAGTATGCTGATTTGCTGCTCAGTATCAACATTTATTATTATCATCAATTATCATCAGTTGTGGGCATTTTTTCTAAGATTTTTTGATGAACAGAAAAAAAAACAAAAAAAAACAGCATATATCTGAAAAAAAATACCATTGTGGTCATTTTTGTAAGACGTTACAGCAATTAATAATTTTATTTAGCAATAAAACTGATCAAAAGTGAAAGACATTTGAATTCTACAAATTCTTAAAATCGTATTACTTTTTCTGTTTTATATTACAATACTGTCTTTACAACAAGCTGTTTTTGGGGGATTTTTTTTTTTTTGCTGATATACCAGTGTATCAGCTAATTTTTCAAATGAAGTGATGTTCATATCTATGACAAATACTCTTTAAAAAATAACATAAAATAGTATGGCCTAGAAAAAACCTGCCAGGCTCCTCTGGCACATACAACAAACAAGAGTTTTAGCCAATTTGCTTGGACTCTTAGGTTTTCCTCTAAATCCTGTAGTTACTGGTTATGCGTAGATGTGTCCTCAACAGCGCCACAAGCTACACGCTAAAGATACACTTCATTGATTCAGTCATCAAACCAAGCATCAAGCTGAACACAGCAATACAAAAGATTCAGATGAAATTTATAGTGAGCATCATCAGTTTCCCAGGGTGTTCGATGCAAATGGCCACCCTCTCTGAAATCACAGGAAGTGGCCTTATATTTCTGTTGCCAAGGTGACTGCAGGTGCACAGGCCACCTTGAAGAGGGGTTCTGCAACATTACCTTAATAGCTGGAAGCTAAGCACGCGCTGCGTGGCCACCGTAATGTTCTGATTCAGTCATTACTGCAGAGCTGCTGGCTCTCATATGGACAGAGCGCAGGTGGAACGGCTTCTGTGCAACTCAGAATGCTCTGTACTAAAGCTACTGCATGTTGTAGGCAGAAGACACAGACAAAGACAGGTTCATAATAAAAAGCTCAAAAGATCCAGATATATCAGTCTTACCGTTGAAGTGAGATGCTCCAAAGCTCTCATTTGAAGAACTGGATTACAAACATCAGATGTTTTCTGTGCATCTTCTTTGTAGCTATAGAACAAAATAAGACAAAGTTATGTAATATCTGACTTTTCCTTTTCTCGGACATGGTAACGTTAATGAGTCAATAACAACATTTTTTATTGTTTAAATGTCATTTAAATATAAAAGGACACAAATATATATATATTTTTTCTATTATGATTTTTTTTTTTTAAGTTCTTAATTCATTTAGATAGTTTTAGGAGACAAAGTCAAATATTTTGTAGCAGAAAATGCTTATAAAGTAGTTAAGCATAGTTACTGTATGGTATAAACATTTCTCAAAATCACATGAAACACTAATACAAAACGTTTCTCAGTATGACCATCTGACAACATCACTAGAAGGCAAAAAACAAGCATTTATTGTCACACTGAACTGTTAAAAACACAAGCATTAACAACTTTAGACAAAAGAGAACTGTGACCTTGTTGGCTAGAATACTAGCAAAACTCCAAAATAACGTCCCAAATCACAATCAGGCCATATGGAAACGCAGACAGAGGGACCTAAAAACAGGTTTGATCTCGCTAAAGATGGACATCCTGCCTAGACAAAGCCATTAGGACAAAACCTGACCGACTTTCCCAGCAGACAGGAAATGATGCAGAGAGACACGACCTATAGCTCAACTTCCATTTACGTCCACTGACCTCCTGATTACATACTGTTTACCAAAGTGCTAAACGTCATTGATTTGGTGAGGCCAGAGCTACACGATTCTTTGTGGCTCATAGAAGGTCAACCAGGCTTAACATTGAGTACTTTTTAAAATAAATTTAAATTTATAATTCTATATTTGTGTGTATAATTTGACATTCAAATTTTTAACTAATAATTTGTACATTTTATTTGAATGTTATTTAAAAATGTTATTTAATACATTTTGACATATAATTACAAGGGGTGTGCGAGACCTTGTGGCGTTATCCTTGCGATAGTGGTATGAAACGGCGCAACAAATCTCCGTCAGAAAAACTGCTGCCACGTTCTATTTATGATGTGCTGACACAAATTCCAAATGTATTTCAATGGTTTTAAATGTTTTGTTATTTACTGTATTGTTAATTACTTGCCTGTCAGTTTGTAGTGTTCACACGTTGTTTATTACTGCATGTAATTCATTAAAATAATTTTTTCATTTTTTTGGAATGTTTTTGTTTAATAAAATAACATTTTTCCCAATACATTTTATCATTGAGGATTTTTTTATTTTTTTTTTTAAGTCTAAAAATCTCGTCTCGTTCTCGTGAACCCAGTGTCTTGTCTCGTGGGATAAGTACGGTGGCTGAGAGAGCGTAACGCGCTGTAAAGAGAAAAAAAACACATGCAAACTGCAAATTCTTTTTTTTTTTTTTTTTTTTAAGTTGTGTATTTAAAAAAAAACCCTCTCTTTTAAAAGATAGCTAGAAATTATAAAGACATCACAATTGCAGCTAAAACTTTAGAACTTTTAAACCACCAATGTTTCAAAACTTTTAAAAGAGGTTATCTTATACTGACATGTCTGAGAAGTGATGAGATATGCTTTGACAGACAGTGGAAGGTCAAAAGGAGAGTTCTGTGCAGTGGGGCGACACTCTGAACAGGTTGGGTCTGTCTGAATAACTGAAAGTGAGACAGACAGAGCCTGAAGCAAAATCATTCATCTGTCCCGCTCTCACACAGACATCTGCTGGTGAAGGCTGGCACTGCAGCTGAAGTTACTACATCAGTATGCTCATGGAGAAATCGTGAATGATGACTGGACATTAGATTTTCAAGCCCTATAATCATCTACAAGTGCCGTCCATATAATAGGGCTGCGTTTCCCAAAAGCTTAAGTGCATCGCAGACCCATTGAAACCAATGAAGCTACGATCAACTTAAGTTTAAGATGCTTTTGGGAAACGCAGCCCAAGTCAATGGTTTTCTAAAACAAAGTTTGCAGATTATGCCAAGCCCCATTTGCCCATTGTACTCTTTAGAGACAGTTAATAAAAAAATAAAAAAAATAAAAAGAAATAATAAAAAGAAAAAACAATTTACTCACACTAATGTCATTCAAAACCTGTATGACTTTGTTTCTTCTGTAAAGCATAAATTAAGATATTTTACAGTTGTGAAAATATCTTTAATGCGCCTCAGAAGAAAGCAAGCCAAAGGCTAGTAAAGACTAAACAAGTGATATTTATGCAGATGTTACCTAAAGTGAAAAATAAAACAAAAAATGTAAAACTTTCCCCCAGTTTCACAAACAAGGCTTAAGCCTAGTCCTATCTTACATTTAAATCTGAGCTGTTTTAAATGAAAGAAACTTGCACTGACTGATCTTAAACATGTCAGTGCTTTTGTTTTGTCTTAAAATGCACACCAGTAATGCTTTTTCATTACTATTTAGAAAAATTACTTAAATGTCCTAAATGAACTATGGCCTAATCCTAGTTTAGGCTAAGCACCGTCTATGAAACCAGGCCTATAAGAATTCTGAAAGGTCATGACATAAATAATCGAATTTGCCATGATCTTTCAACATATTTTTCAACATATATTTCAACAAGAGGTCTTTTATACCATTAAAACATCCTGCAAGTTTCATAGCTTAAAATGTCCTCCTCAAATATAGGATATACTTAATCAAGCGGAAAAAAAGGTGCAAGATGATGTCACCCAAGCATAAACACCACCGCTAAAGCAAGACATCGACGAATGGTCATCTTGTCATCATAGGCCCTGCTTATTCACCCATTCATTAATTACTCACCCTCATGTTGTTCCAAACCCGTAAGACCTTCTTTAACCTTCGGAACACAAATTAAGGTATTGTTGATGGTAAATGTAATGAGTGTTTATGTTCAGCATGCACGTGCTATCAGTAAATACTGCCATTCAGCGAAAGCATGCACTCATTACGTTGATTATTTTCTGGCGTACTCTCAAAAATGGCAGAAAACGGTAACTCTGGGAGAAGAATTGCTGAAAACTAATTCTGTTATTATTGTTTTATTTGCGCACAAAAATTATTCTCATAGCTCCTTAAAATTACAGTTGGACCCCTGACGTCACAAGCACCATTTTACCAATGGCCTTGTTACGCTTCTGAGCTTTACTCGTCGTAATATCCTTGCAATCTATGGAGGCTCAGATTCCATTAAAATATCTTAAAGCAATAGTCCACCCAAAAATTAAAATTATGCTATAAACTAATCACCCCCAAGCCATCTTAGGTTTATTTTTATTTTTTTTAAGGTTTTTAAATTATAACATAAATAACCAGTTATTTATCTGCGAGAGTGCCAAGATCAGCCAAGAAGCCAGGACTCGACGTTCTGGTGGAAAATAAGGGAGTTATTTACATTATAATTTTGAAACTAGTTACAAAAACCCATTGATCTGCTTTAGAGGACATGTGATAACCGAAGGTGTATAGGAGAGTTTAACGCTGCTGACGCATATATCTGACTTACGGAGCTTCAAAATAAAGGCCACTACCCTGCAGCACTACCAAGCTTTCATTCCTTTAATTTGTGTTCCGAAGATGAATGAAGGTTTTACGTTAATGACAGAATAAGGAACAGTATAAGCAACAAGCGGATCTTTTTTTTTTTAATGGCTTCTGACAATTTCAAGTTCAAATCCACAGCTTAGAAAGACTGAGTTACAACAGTTTCAGAGAGTAGCTGTAGAAAGAAAAAATAAATAAAAATCAATCAGTGTGGTATTAATATTATTCATATATATTGTGTTATAGAATAAAATATCAAAATATATTGAGCTTGTGTTTATTTCAGGTATTTAAACAAAACCCATTGCCTTCAAGATGCTAGAATGCTAACATGTGTCTGGGTTTTAGAACTTTACTTCACTCTATTCCCAGAACAGGAATAGCAAACAGGAACTAGAATTCAAATTCTAATTAGAATTTAAAAAAAAAACATTAATTAAAAACAAATCCTATGGTCAACTAGTGTCAAAAAACTGTTTTTCGGTGCTGATTCAAGAACACATGTCAAATTTTAACCTGCATCAAAAAATCTTTTGCATCCCAAGCCAAGAAAAACAATCCAAGCGGCAAACAATCCCAACCCACATCGTAATTAAAAGGATCTTTTGTCTATTTTAGCTCTGCTAAGGTAATCAGTAAAGGTTGTTGTCGGGTCCAGGCACGTTCTGTTAGCACTCGATGGTAAATTAAAAGCTATTAGGTTTTACAATCCTGTGGGACAAGATACTTAATGACCTTTGGCCTAAGAAAAAAACACTATCATTAAGCTTTACATGTAAACCTGTGCTCACCGCTTCTGTGTTCCACCGCGGAGCTGCACGTATGGGTCCAGCTGTAGAAGCAGATGCACTGCATTCGTCCAGTTGACCTGATTCCTGAAATCACAGCTCTGGGCCTCACATTCCTCAAAGGTGAACTGGTACAAAGACCTGGAGTCCTCAAATACATTGTTCTGCTCCACTGGACACAACAGGGAACCAACAGGGTTAAACATCTGACACAAAGCAGTCTAGACTTTCTTTTCTGTTCAGGCACCTCATAGGGAGCCAGGCCCGTTTTGCACTTTGCAGATTCAATATGCATGTAGTGCTTAATCAATAAATCATCCTACAACTCTACAAGCATATGCTTGTGCCTCTCCGATCCAGTCATTCACAGTAACAGTACGTCTATGCACCTGAAAGCAGAATGCCCAAGTCCAGGAGATTGTTCCAGATTTTGGAAGCTACCGTCCTGTTCTGGATAAATTCACAACGGTCCATCAGCCATTCTACAAGCTCCAGGCCAATATATGTCCTCCTGAGAACATGCCAGATTAAAAGAGGAAACATTTTAGAGGTAAAATTTAAACAAATAAAAACCGCTATGATATAGAATTACTCTTTCAATAAATCACGCAATAAATGCCTGTTTAAAAAAGACATATAAACCACTTTGTACATATTTCGTTTTGAAATGTGTATATTACTAATGACTTACTAATGATTTGGTAAATAAACTTGAACATTCCAATCAGTTTCTCAGTCTTAAATAGCAAATGTAATCCGTGTAATATTTCATGATTGAGTGATGTACTATATATCCAAATTATTTTCTGTTGAAAGATGCGTGGTATTTTGTACACAAAAGTTTGATTTAAATGTGCAGAATCTGAAATATATATTATTTTATACCATAACATAACCCCAAAACCTTCTTATTCATTTAAGATTTTAAGTTAAAAGTTTACATATCTTAAAATTTGAATTGTCAAGACTTCTGGGCCCAACGATAACAAGCTTGAGAATTTAAAGCGACAAATGCATGTGCACTTACAATAAACTGACGATATCGTTTGCTGGCGTGGATGCTAATATCGTTATCTTTATAGTAATCGTTCTTGTTGTGAACTGTGCGTAAGAATAATAAAAAGACCGATAATTTAGTGCAAATAGCCTGTCTTGTTGGCAGAGGCTATATACAGTACACTAACTCCACCCACCATTGTGTGATTGGGCTTGTCACATTATAAAAACCATCTGTGCTTCAACAGCTCCAGTGGCGCAGATTGTGTGCTGTGGTCTTTTCAATGCAATCGACCCAGATTTGAACCTGCCTTTTGCCAAACAATTTTTTCCTCCTTTTCAAATCTCGTATTAAACTGTAAAGGCTTATTTAAAAAAAGAAAAGAAAATAAAGTATGAGGTAGGGTTAATGCAGGTGTAGGGAAGGCTTTATTGTACCAATAAGGTGGCATTTAAACGCTGCTTTAAATGTCTGAGATCCTTAAATTCAGGTGAATTCTGATTGGCTGTAAATGTTTTATATTACATCAGCAGGAAAAATATTGTTTTGAAAGTGATTCCAATGATGTCATTCCTCTGTACCATTAAGGTCATATTGTAGCTGTGCGTGGACTTCCCTATTTTTATAGAATTAGCTTTATTGTACTTTTTTAAAGTTTGCCTCAGTGTCTAATAATTTTATATACATGTTTATATCAGTGAGGTCAAACAATTAATCGTGATAATCTGTTTAAATAATATATGTGTGTGTTCTGTATATATATTTATTATCTATATATAGATACACACACATACAGCATATATTTAAAAAATATTGACATGTATTTACAGGTCTATGCTCAAACAATTTATATTAGAAATATTTATTATATAAACAATTTTTTGGAAATATATACATGCGTGTGTGTATTTATAAATACATAATAAATATACACAATATGCATAAATAAATAAAAACCAAAACTTTGCGATAAATAGCACTAGTCCATGTAAAATACCATAATTTTATGTAAAATTAAGTTTACAGATTTACATTTACATTTAATTCACGGCCATAACTTAAATGTGCCATCATTTTCTGAAAGATTTGTTTTTTAACAAATGTAGCATTTATGGTCCAGAAATACCCCAGCAGCGTACACGGGTTAAACTTTATAGCAACAGCTATCAGCCTTTGTCGTGAATGGCCATATATTAGAACTAGAAATCATACATTTTTGAAACCTACCTGATGATTCTTGCCAGTTTAATATGTGCTTTCCAGTTATCCTGGCCATTGGATAAGAAAGCATTCCTCAGAGCTCGGCCAGCACAAGATACATTATTCACGCAAGCCTTCACAACACATAGAGAACATTCTTAGGTCGTGATAAAGCAGGAATATTTTGCCAATAAAAGTTGATAACACTGTCATGACTCAGGACAAAAACAGGGGGTCAGCATTAAACAAGAACAAAATGTTAAACACTATATACCCAAAATATAGAGAGCATAAACTGTGAAAATACTCTTCTTGTGTTTTTAATAATCTTAATCTCCCAGTTGTTTAGGAATCTTTATCTTAACAATTATATGACCTAAAACAAGTGCTGGCAATAACTTCATTGTTTACAATCAAAATTAATTTGACACCACGAAATAACCAGATTTTCAAGTCACTGATGGGCCGAGGGCAACAATGGGAGTTAAATGCCTGATATACCTTGTGTCTAGTCTGTCCTGCATTTGAACAGCAGATGGACTCTGAAGGTGGCTGCTTCTGAGATATGATCTAACAGAGAGAGGAAGCAAAAAACAATAAAGCTCTTTGTCCTGAGACGATGCACTTTGTCTGCTGCTTCTTATCTTAAAACAGCAGTGATGACGATAACATAAAACATTCATTCATATCAACATCATGTCTAGGTTTTTTGAATTCAACCATTTTTTCACTAAATGTCAGTTTGTTGAAAGATCAGATTGGTTGAAACATCCAGTGATAAGACCTGCGAGAATGTGCAGAATGCACAACAAATGACCATATGAACAACGGAAGCTATGTTATATCATAAAAACACAGGCAACTCATTTGTGAAATATACAGGTAGCTGGGAAAATTGTGTCTCCAAAGAAACCACAGTTAGAAAAAGCGAAGCAGCCAGTAGTGAAAGCTCATTGTGTACTTTAGCTAATGGACTCATGTGGGTTGTTGGGGAAACACATGGTGAAGTCATTTTTTGTTGTCAGTGTAAACAGCAACTTTAACCCCCATGTCTAGAATTTGTTGAAACAACAGGGGCCATTTATTAATACTATTGCATAATGAAAATATTAGCAACACAGCGATGAACAGAAGGCTGCTTTGGTTATTGTTATTCTGTCTCAAACGTTTGAATTATTTTGAGGCCTTTTCCATTTGCACAAACAGGTGTCAAAGATGTCAAATCTGACTTTACTTTAGGAAACGTATACTGCGAAATATAGGCCTACTTGAAATGCAATAATGAAATTATACACGGTACATATTAATATTCAGGTATCTGTAGTTAAATGTAAATCTAAAACATAAACATAATAATAATAATAATCTCTGGGAACTCGCCAGAGAGACCTATCTGCTTTGAGCTTTTACTAAAGGCCAATGAATATTGGCGAGCACTGATTGCGCTCATTGTGAGCGTATGACCTTGGCTGTGTTGAGGTTCCGCCTCTCACACGCTCTTCCCGTGGTAAGTCGTTGGACCGTAGCAAGTTCACGGCTGCCATGGCGAGACGCCTGGGGGACCTCCAGGTGACGGTTCAGAATGCTTCGTCCAGTGCTCCAGCTGCGTGAACTTCTGACGCACCGCGCAGTCTCGTGGTGTTCTCGGAGGAGACCGCTCCCCCGCTACGGCGCGTCTTCATGGAGGGGTCAACCTCGTCTCCCGTCCAGAGCCTGTAAGCTGTCGTCCGATCTTGCAGGCAAGGCTTACGGTGCTGCTGGACAGCTGCTACCGCCCTGCACGCTATGGCTACACTGCAAGTGTACCAAGCGAAAGCTCTTAAAGAGCTGCACGAGCGCGGACCTGATCAGGGGGTGAAGCAGGAACTCCGCGCTGCGACGGACCTCGCCCTACGGACGAAAGTCACAGAGCGCCCTTGGTCAGGTGATGTCCACTGCGGTGGTCCAGGAACGCCATCTCTGGCTAAACCTGGCGCAGGTGCCGGACGCCGAGAAGGTTCACTTTCTCAACGCCCCCATCTCCCAGGCTGGCCTATTCGGCGACACTGTCGGGGACTTGGCCCAGGAGTTCGCGGCAGTTCAGAAGCAGACGGAGGCGATGTCCCACATCCTGCCTCGGCGAGCGGCCTCCCGTTCCCCAAGCGCTCCTTCACCTGCTCGTCTCCGATGGTGATCCCCCGCGGCACCCACAGAACCATCTGCTCCAACCCTAGCCGAAGCACACGATGCCAGGCTGGCTGCTCAAAGGCAGCGTCGTCGAGCTGGCCACGGGTGCGGGACCCCGCCTTATCAGGGGCCGGCCAAAAACTCCCGGAGGTGATGAGATTTGCTCTTCGGTGGACGTCGAGACCATCTCCGTCCCCACTCCTGGAGGAGGGCCAGGAGACTTTGTGCATTCAGCTGTCATCGGCCCACGGGTCGGCGGTACCCACAATTTCACAGAAAGAGCAATTTCTCACACCTCCTTCCTTCCTAGTGAAGCAGCCAGTCAAAAGACTCGCTCCGAAGCGCGTGCTAAGCATGCAACTGGAGCCAGGGTTGGTCCGCAACCATCGACCTGAGGACGCATGCTTTTATGCCTCGATTTGCCTCGAACCAGACCTCTTTCAATAAAGCTGGTTTCGTTCGAGGATTGAGCATATCAGTAAAACACCCTGTGGCCCGTCCCTCTCAAAAACTGTTCTCTCCCCGCTGAAGCGGCAGAGGGACATCCGCATCCTAACAGCTATCTCGGTGACTGGCTGATAATGGCTCACTCGCGGGATTTCTTGTACAAGGATGCACAGGGACATAGTGCTTGGGCACTTTAGCC
>JAUMHI010000058.1:8162644-8177142 GCA_032359435.1 Enteromius unitaeniatus | reverse complement strand
CATTGGCCTTTAGTAAAAGCTCAAAGCAGATAGGTCTCTCTGGCGAGTTCCCATATGTAACGTCTCTGTTCCCTCCTATTTTTAGCATTGATGATAATATTAAATGTTTAATGACCACCAAATCATTATTTTAGATGACACTACAAACTGGCGTAATGGCTGCTTTGCATCATAGGAATACATTAAATTTGAAATATTCATAATACAATAGAAAACAGTTATTTTAAGTTGAAATGCAATAATATTTGACTTTTTAACTGGGCTACTGAATATCAACATTGGATTACCGTCAAACTGTATTCAAGATCAAACAAATGCAGCCTTGGTGAGGAAAAAAATTACAGAAATCTTACAGACCAAACTTTTAATGTGTAGGCTCTTTCATTGACTTTGACTTTGTGTTGAAGAAACATTCACCTCATTTTTAAAATCCCACCCAACTGGTTTCCCTTTAACCAATCTCATATTACAGCCTGTCCAATGAAATGAATCACTTCAGCTGTTCTCCAAGCCACTGTTGGAAGTCATTTCCAAAACAAATTTTAAACAAAAACTACATTTAAATGTGCCACACGACGCAAGCACAAGTGCAAGTTAAGTCAGTTTTAAAACACTTACAACTTCCAGGTTCTTCTTGAACCGAGAGCCATTCTTCAGTAAGAGAGGATCAGTTCTGCTCCTGTGATCTTCAAGGACTTTACTTATGTGAACCTTAAAAGAAACAGACGGACTCTCGTCCACCATCTCCAAGTCCAGAACAAGTCAACACAGGTTTGAAGTGTAAAGCTCGGATTCCCGCATAGAAATCTGCGGCGGATGTTGACCAACAGGTGTGGGCATAAAATCTATAGCCGTTTATATCCAGAAAAAGTACGGGGCTCGTTTACACACAGCAGACATCGTGACAATGGCAGACACGTGAGTAAACATAGGTGTGGGGTTGAAAAAGGTAACACGTCACGTGACTTATGTGGGCTGTACATATGAGATCATCGTTTTGATGATTTAAAATAATTTTTGTAGCTGCGTATACCATGTGGTAAACGGATATTTTTAGATATATTACGCTACTATTTAAAATTCATGATTAAGTATAAAAAGAACTGCATTTAAATGCAATAACAGCCATTGTAATAAAGCGACGCATGTTTTTGCATGATCCTCTGTAAATTTTACTTCATAATTTCTGCTTGTATTCGACTTGAAATCAAATAAATACATGACAAAGCTTGTAATAATCTCTTTGTAGCCTTCATTAAAACTGGCGCGGCGCGAGAAGATTAAAACGTCGTGTTTTTCTACGTGGCGACGAGAGGTTCCATAAAATAAGTCTGTTGTTCTATGTAGATTGTGACATCATTAAACCTCAATGAAGGTGAAACATTCTTTAAGGCTCGTTTTGCTCATTCTGTTGCTGATCACGATAGCGATGGGTCAACGTAGCTCTCGTTGCAAAGAGGCAAAAAAACATGAGCGTGGAGACCATTTCCATGGTACACCGCCCCAGTCTTTCACTGGTTGGGTGGAAGCTCACCCACATCCAGTTGGTGTTGGAGAAAAGGATGTGGTTGGGAAAACGAAAAAAGGGAGGAAGGAGGACACCTCTAAGAAAAAGAGGTTTGGGTTGTTGAGGTGGACCTCTTGTTGGAGAGCTGGTCAAAAATACAGCAGAAAGGCCAACTCACTTCAGGGGAGAGATAGAACAGGTCTTTGTGGTAAATGGCATGTTTTCAGAATATGTACAATGAAGTTAAATGCTAATTAAAAGCTTCCACTTCCAGTATCCACTATGCAAAATGCAATTAGTAATTAATATTGTTTGATTAACATAATGTTTTGGTTTATATCCCTTCATTAGATCAGAATTCACTACAACAGTTCATCTTTACTGTAGAGAACCAAAATCATCAGGAACCTTCGGACAGTGAACCTGAAGTCTCTCCTGCAGTAGATGAACATCCTGATGCAAATGTCCTCCAATCATCTGTATGGATTGACCATATTGCTCAGACTCCAGGCGATGCTTCATCAGACTGGAGTGCTGACATTGCCCAGGTTCCAGTCTTTCGTACTGCATCTGACTGTAGCATCAATGCCGACTTGTCTCCAGTCTTTAGCCCATTGGACTGGAATGGTGATTTTGCCCAGACGTCATCTGACTGGAACATTTATGACAGCCAGACTCCAGCACGCACCGCTTCAAACTGGAGCGTTAATGTCATCCAAACTCCAGTACGCACAGTGTCAAACTGGAGCATTGACATCACCCATACTCCAGACCACACCGCTTTTGAATGGAGCGCCGATATCGCTCAGACTCCAGTCAGACACACCCTTTCCGACTGGAGCAATGACATTGCCCAGACTCCAATCTGCACCACATCAAACTGGAGCGTCAATCTCATCCAAACGTCAGTTTGTTCCACAGAGGTCTCTGTGGCACATCTGACAGGGCAGCTGGAGAAAAATGGAAAGATGAAAATAGAGGGTAAGCTTACTACAGCAATAACAAAACACATACTCTCTTGACATTATATCAAGCCACTTTATTATCACATTATTAATTAATCAAAAATAGGACAACACTGCAATCAATGCTTGATGTTTCAACTAACCCTGTTTTTCTTTTAATAGTCATCAATTCCTCCCACTATATGATCGGTGATATGTTGGGTGAAGGGACTTTTGGAGCCGTGTATGAGGGCAGTCGCCTGCAGGACGGCTTTAAGGTTGTTATTTTGTTTTTTTTAGCTTACAATACATTGCTAGTAGATTAATCCTCTGAATTTGATTAATATGATCTCTGCATGTGTATTATTTGTAGAAATATATTTTTTAATAATCTGTTCATTGTTTTATTTATTAGGTAGCAGTGAAATACGTCTCAAAGACTGAGAATGTGGAATACATCACAATCGTGAGTAGACTGTGCTTTCTACTTTCTCCTCTGTTTGTTCAACTTTAAACATCTCATATTACTATAGATGATTGTTTAATCGACAAGTTGCCATTGTGATCACCTAGTGTTCTGAATCCTCCACATCCATCTAACCCCCACTAAAATTGTATTTCCTCTAGCCGGATCACTCCAAGCCCCTCCCACTAGAGGTTGCACTGCACGTCCTCGCCAACAGAGGCCCCAGCATTCCAGAAATTATCCAGCTTCTGGACTGGCAGGACCAGCATGACCATTATATTATGGTGATGGAGCGCCCCTCACCCTGCGAGGACCTGTTTGAATTTGCAGAACGTAATGGAGGCAGCATCCATGAAGACTTAGCTCGTGTCGTCATGCGGCAGGCAACACAGGCTGCCTACGTGTGCTGCCGTCGTGGGGTTCTACATGGCGATATCAAACTTGAAAATCTGCTCATTAATGAGGAGACCCATGAAGTCAAGCTAATTGATTTTGGTTGTGGCGATCTCCTTAAGAAATCAGCCTACAAGATCTTCGCTGGTGTGTACTATCTCTCAAGCCATAAACTTAGAACCATTGTCGCGGCAAATGCTAATAGATGTTTAATGCTGTGATATGACAAACTCACAGATGTTTCAAAATCACTTTCCTCCAAGGCACTGATCAGTACTGCCCACCGGAGTTTTACGAGAAGGGTGAATACAATGGGAAGCCAGCAACAGTCTGGTCCCTTGGAGTTCTCTTGTTCGCATTGGTATTTGGGGATTTCCCTAACACTGATGACTTGAGCAAGATCAATGCAAAGAACTTCTCTAAAGCTGGCTTGTCAGAAGGTGAGCTTTTAATAAAGCATATTGTATAGAGATGTTTTAGAATAACATGATCAGAAAAAAGTGTAACGTTCAAAGCAACAACCAGATATTTTTCTTACATTGTTCTTCATAGAATGCTGCCAGATGATTAGTTCTTGTCTCCAGCAAGAGCCAGAGCAGCGGCTTCGATTAAGCGAGATTCTTCTCCACGACTGGTTCAAGGTACTAAGAACTAAGATCAGCTAAATCATACTTGCTTTTTGAAAAGTTTAAAAATCTTTTTTGTTTGTTTTTCTTGTTACTATAAGACTACAGACATTAGCTTAGGTAATGTCACTTTTGAAAAAGACGTTATTGTGTTGTTTTAGGTCACAGATGTGGAGAACCTAAAAACAGTGTAGTGAACACTGGACAGGAACCCCTGGAGTGGCTCTATATTCATGGCTTCAGCCCTCAAGATCCCTATCATTGCTTCAGAGGTTCTTCTCAAATCCACAAGCAAGGCAACTTCTCCACAGAGTTCCCTGTCCTAGTCCCCAAAATGTTCCTGTCAGTATTATCTCAGAGGTTGAGCTTTTGCAGAGCTAGTGCCTGTCTCCCTCCGCATCCCAAGATATTTCAGTCTACCCTACCAGAACCCAAGGCCTTCCCTCGTCCTGTCACTGCCCTCTTCATAGCCAGCAGTCAAAGAGACCTTGTCTTCAGCTGCTCTGGTCTTGCCCCAGTCTCCATTCAGAGTAAACAATAAACATTCTAAAATACATGAATTAAACTGGCCTTGTTAATTGTGACAATATTATTCATAATCTGCTAATGGTAAGTACAGTGTTGGTTTATATAAGTAAGTACTAGTAAACAGTTTAATTCTTGTCCACTGATTTAATATCCATTTTCACAGTAATTAAAAAGCAAGTACTGCATCACATAAACATGTCACACGTGTCTCATGCTGTTCTTTCCCTACAAGTAAACAATTAGACTATTTGTTGACAATATACTATATATATATATATATGTGTGTGTGTGTGTGTGTGTGTGTTTGTGTATGTGTGTATAATTTGGGGTCAGTAAGATATTTAATGGCTGCATTTGTAAGATTAAAAATCCAGTAAAAAATAACATTGTGAAATATTATTTCAATTTAAAATAACTGTTTATTATATTATAATATATTAATATATTTTCTAATATATTTTATATTCCTGTGATACAAAGCATCATTACTCCTGTCTTCAGTGTCACATGATCCTTTCAGAAATCACTCTGATATGCTGATTTATTACTAGAATTGTCAATGTTGGAAACAGTTTGCATCCAAATATATTTTTTGGAACCTGTGATTTTATTTTTTTTCTCAGGATTCTTTGATGAATAACAAGTAAAAAATCAACATAATTTTTTTTACCTAAAATAAAAAAAATTCTAAAATGTAAATACATGCTATGACTTTTTTTGTTCATTTAATAGATTCTTGGTTAATAAAAGTATTCATTTCTTTCAAAGAAGAAAAAATAAAAATGTACTGATCCCAAACTTTTGAACAGTAGTGAAACAGTAAACTACTGTAACAGTAGTTCTGAACATTATTATCCAGTTTAAATAAATGCTTCTCTTTTTAATATTTTAATGATCAAATAATCCTAAATAAAAACTATTAAGCAGCTCAACTGTTTCCAACACTGATAATAAAAAAATCTGCATATTAGAGTGATTTCTGAAATGATCATGTGACGCTGAAGACTGGAGTAATGATGCTTTGTATCACAGGAATAAATTACATTTTATAATATATTCAGACAGAAAACAATTATTTTAAATTGAAACAATATTTCACAATATTACATTTTTTTCTGGATTTTTAATCTGATTAATGCAGCCTTGATGAGCAGAAGAAACATCTTTAAAAACCATTAAATATCTTACTGACCTCACATTTTTGAACTGTAGTATATATATATATGTGTGTGTGTGTGTGTGTGTGTGTGTGTGTGTATATATATATATATATATATAGATTGATTGATTGATTGATTTTTGTGGTCTTTAGTAACATCTGGTGGACAAAGGACAGAATTACAAACCTGCCCATTAGGTTCCTTTAAAAAACAACAACACACATTTCATAAAAAATATGGCAACATGTTCATCATAAAAGATTTACTGTCTGTATAAATAGCATTTTATTGTACTTGTAAGTAAATGTATAGGTGCCGATACATATTATTTACTGAAATATTCATTTTAAATATTTTTTTTAACATTTAGCTTTTTGGCAGTTCACCTAACTGCTTAAAAATCACCATTTGTAATATAAGTTGTATATATATATAATGCATTTTAGATGGAGTATATATTTCAACAAATTACACAACACTGTATTTAGTATTCATTTCAGCAGGCATTCCTTCCGAAAGCAGTTTTATTGGTTGTTATTGAACTATCTGACACTTAAAGGATCCTCAAACAACATTTAACATAACACATCAGCAGTAAAAATAATCTGGGAAATAAAATGTTTTATAATCCACCAAATAGATTATCAACACAATTGAAACCTTGCGATGAAGTCTGAGTACTGTACATATATGTTAACCATTACTTCTGTAGTTACTGTCCACAAATAAGTTCAAGCTAGAGTTCAGAACATAACAGTTAAGTGCTGAGGTATAAGATTCTGTCTTTATCCACTTTGAACTCAAAAGTAACACTCAGTTAAAGTAGTCAATTAAAAGACCCTGACATAATACTTATATAAACGGGGAACGGATACAGTCCACGGTCTTGTTAAAACTCACTTTGAAAGGTTAGGGGTAAAGCTAAAAGATTAATCAGTCAGTCAAAAGCACAAAAAATAAAAGAGCTATTCCCCTTACATGCTGTTAAAAGCAGCTTTTGTCTGTTGGACGAGATTTGTAGTTTGTGTGCTAAGTATTAGTAATCTTGAAAAAAAAAAGACATTTACTGGCGTTCATTACTGGTTTCTGTTTAGCTGACATAAGTGAGAAGATTTACAAAAAAGGTGTTTACTTAGCTAATAATCCATGAAAACATGTTGTGTCAGCTATGTCGAGTTATGTACTTCTTGTAACAGTGTGCATTTTAAGGCACTTATTAACTTCCAGGAAAGCTTGGCTCTCTGTTCATATAATGGTGTTTCTTTTGACTGTCAACAGGAGGCGCCGTTTCCTGATTACGTTCACCTGAGTACTACGCTGCTACCAAACCCTTTCTTTCTTCTGAAGAGATCACGGCGACAGCTTTTTTATTTTCAATGTACTGAGCTGGACACAGTGCGTTTTGTGTAAGTGAATCTTAACACACGGCACAGCGCAGCGATTGAGGCACATTCACGAGAGATTTGTGTTGCTTATGTGTTCGTGCGAGGTTTCCTCTTGACTTTCCTGGCGTACAGGAAGTACATGGTGTGGCCCGTGAAAATGAACAGGATGGAGATGATGACAAGGATGCCGAAGTGTTGAGGCTGGGGTGCAGAGATGACCATGATGAAGTGCAGCAGGTCCATCAGGTAGTTCATGGAGCTCTGGACTCCGTTCACCACACCACGCTCTGATTCACATATGGTCTCCTGCAAGAGCTGAGTCACTGTCAGGTCAAAGGACCAGAGACCTGGAAAACAACAACACCTTATATATTAGTTTAGGTTACATGTCAAGGTGAGCTCACATGTAATATAATCAATCGGTGTACCCCCACACGGAAATAACATATATAAACATATAGGTTTTTAATATGTGTGACATATATAAAACTGGCCGTTTTCCTATATTATGCGTACATATATGCATGTATATTTGTGCATATATGCACCTATATATTAGTAAAATTATTCAAATATATAAAAATGATTTTAAACCCAGTGAGAAGTGCTCTAGGGTCTCACCTCAGTCATGGTATTGAAGGTGGAGAGAGAGCTGGTTATTCATTCCCACCACCTACAATCCCTGCAAGACCTGGGACTTGAACCCCAAACAACTCCCATTAGACCTATATGGTCTGTATATGCACATATATGCACCTCAATTTTGCCTATATGTGGCATATATATTATCATATATGTGCATATGTACAGCATATAGGTTTCATATATGCGCATATATCCTCATATAGGTTCTTTCCATGTGGGGCAATTCTTACTAAATTTAGATTATTATTAATTATGTCATATTACATGACATTTCAGAACAGAAATAATTTAGTCTCTCATTAGGTCTCTCATGACTTGTTGTCATTTCTATAATGACATTTCCCTGTTTTATGAGGCGATATATAAATTCTAAATTGTTCGACATAAACTTGACATAAAATCTCACCATTTTTTTTTTAAGTTTATATCTCACAATTTGGAACATTTATCTTCAGCATTGAGTTTGTTTCTTGCAATTACAAAAACTAGCATGAGACATTTTAATCAAAGTATCTTGCGAGTATCTCACAACTTATATCTTACATTTTTCTGAATTTTGAGATCAAAATATACGCTTCCATAAACATGACTTTGTTTCACAGACAAAAGCTTTTTCAAAATATTAAGCAATTAAATGGTAAAGAAATCTAAGTGCTGTCAAGCGATTAATCGCATCAAAAATAAAAGTTCTTTACATAATATGTGTGTGTGCTGTGTATTTTTATTATGTACATATAAATATATAATATTCATACATATAAATACACATGACATGCATGTATAATTTAAGAAAAAATAAATTTTTAATATTAAACATATTTATATATGGTATAAATTGTATGAATATAAATTACACATGTAAAAAAAGTCAAAATATATGCTGTATTTGTGTGTATTTATATATGCCTAATAAACAAACACAATACACACACATATATTATGTAAGCAAAAACTTTTATTTTGGATGCGATTAATCAATTTGAATAATCAATATAATCAGAAAGCTTTCTTCAGAATAAAATCAGACACAGTAGAATTATTTCAGAAGGATCACGTGACACCGAACACCAGAGTGTTCATCACAGAAATGTATTACATTTTTTACAAAATTAAATTTTAGCATAAGAGACTTCTTTGAAACCCCCTTTTTTAAAATCACACTGGCCCCAAAAATGTAAACAGTACTCTATACATTTGTATTTTATTTTTTTTTATTTTAGGACAAAGCAGGCATCTACTCACCAACTCGAGCTGTAATGACTCCAAGGAACAGCAGTATGATAGAGATGTAAGACTCTGGCTCAGTCCCTGCTGGTACGTTCTCAAACAGCACAGTGTTATTGGTCCAGTGAATGGAGGAACGGTCTGGCAGCAGAGGCTGGTTGCTGCCTCCACGCAGTGGGTATCCGTGTCTCTGGTGACCTCCGGTCATCCCTCCCACATCTGACGCATTCCCCATATTTAGCACGCTGAGGTCCATGGGGCTACCGGGGGCAAACACGGAGCACAAACAAAGCAACAGGCAAACTAGGTGCAGAGCGCTGGAAATGATCCCAGTGTTGACCAGGCCACATGCTTTGCGCAGCTTTGTGAAAAGCACAGTACCCAGAAGCCCCGCCACAGCCGACACGCCCATCAGAATGCTGAGCAGCGAGCCGCTAATGCCCTGGGTGTAGGCGTAGCCGGTGGTGATGCAGTCGAAGCCCAGCACCGTGGTGTAAAGGAAGGCCAGGCCCAGGCCGGCGAGGAACACAGGCTGTCTGTAATACGCACTCCACCCTTCCTGGCAGGTGCTGAGGAGCCCACGCAGCCGATGGAGGCACACTGGTATTCGTCTTATTTCTTGGAAGCGCAGGCTGGTGCTTTCCTCTGAGAAGGCAGCAGCTGGACATGTTGAGGTCCTGCCTGAACAAACCAAAATGGATTGTGGATACGGATTTTTTATTAGTAAATCTTTTTCTTTTTTTAGCACTCTATTTATCATTCTGTTGTTCTATCATTATCTGTTTTGCTGCTTTTATGCCTTCTAAGTGCAATAATCTACTAAAATGAACTACTGAATGCAACTTTAAACATTTTATTTAATGGGTTTGACTCTTTTATTACCTTGTGAACGTTTTCTTTCTCTTTTCTTCTCTAAATAGCTTTGATGTTCCATAGCTGGTGGTTTGACAGACAGCGCTGGTACAATCCGGTAGACTCTGGAGAGGAAGAAGAACTCTACAAGGAGGGACACCAGATTCCATCCTAAGATGAAGCCACAGCCAGCCACATTAGAGGCCAGGGTCATTACCTGACCAACCGCCAATGGAGCCAGGATGTTGGTAACCTGATCGATCCGCCTCATAGTAGCATTCATTCCTGTATCGGGAGGTAATCATTTTTTGTTTTCATTTTTTACAATATAATGTGTGCATTGGAGTTGTAGCATTGCACTGTTGCACTGTTTAGCTGTGCTAACACCAAACTCTTGCTAATTGTTACCTACTGCATATGGAGAAGATACAGCACATGTTTATTTGCACGGAATATACAGTATCTGCCTGGTAAATTTTAAAACACTCATGCATTCCAGTTCACAGATTAACATCCGTACCTGCGAGATGACCACGGTTGTAGCCTGTGATCACCACTATCCAATCTCTCTGGATGGCAATGGTGAGAGCTGTGCTGGCGAGGTTCGCTACATCTGCCAGGACGATCACCACCGTATAACAAACCACCTTGTGTGAGTTGTGTGATGCAATAAGTTACTATGCTATGTCATAACAGCAGGAATGCTTATGTTCAGCAATGACTAGCCAGAGACGGTAGGCACACAGTGCTACTCTGAACACATGATTGCATTCTGAAGGGGCATGATAATGACACGTTTTAGGGTACAAACAGTGTAAGAGGGACTTACAGTTAGCCACCCATCCCAGATTTCCTCGATCCATTTTTTGTACGAGAACACCAACATAAGCACGATGCTGCAGAAAGTCACTGAGATATTCTGAATAAATAGGGATGCGTGGGCCACTGTTGAGATGGATAGAGAAGGAATTATGATACTTAAAATAAGCAAAAACAATATTTTCATCATTTGGAAATGACATATTTCTCTTCAAAACTAAAAGAAAAAATATTTCTATGCATATAATTGTATAGCCTGTTTAAGGACCGTTGTTGTTGTATTATTTATATTGCATAATATAAATATTGAGTTCAATTCCATTATACTGTAAAGTTGTTTTTTTTTCTAAATAATTCAAATGGTGAAATATTCAGTCTTGATACGGAATATGGAAGGTAATTAATTGGCATGTAAGTCTATGATATATTAAAGCAAATAATAATAACAATATTGCAAAATCAATAAATAAATAAACCAGACATGACATGATGCATTTTCACCTTTGTTTCTCGGGTTGCGGTCAACCCAGTTTCCAATCAAAGCTCCTAACAATAGCACCGATCCGGCCACCACCAGTCCAAAGATACCAGTTAACAGCAGGTTATGCCCATACAGCTCAATCAGGAAGACAGAGATGGCGAAATGCCACATGCGATCACCCTGACACGCAAAAAGAGATGATCAGCTCTCAGATGAGTTATCGCAACTCATCTGTTGTGTGGTCTTGGAAGTTTTATGTAAAAACCTGTAATAGTGTGCCAGAGCTCATGCCCTGTTTACTGAGTGCCAGCATGGCAGATAGCAAAACCTCTCCTTACCCACATAGATAACGCTCCGCTCACATAGATGAGGAACTTGGGGCCCTTGAGGTAGATGAGGGCTGATCCTATCAGAAAAAGAGTATTGAAAGATTTATTTCTTATGCATTGGTTGTAGAATAATAGACTGTTTAAAGTCTCACTTTATGAACACCATCACTGTATTTCTGCGAATCAGACATTACACAAACTGTAAATAACAGGAACGTTACATTTGAATCTGTTTGTAGCCCAAAAGAATAACCTTCTGTACATTAGAACTGTAATATTGCACTTGACTTGAATAGATCAAAGCTTTTGTACATGCTTTTGGTGTCACGTAAAAGCACTACGTTCCTCTTTTGTTTCACGAAAGAAAGTCAAGTGGTTTAAAAAAACCACTGACTCAGTTTTACGTTTGTGTGAACTGTGCATATTCTGTCAAGCAAGCCGAGTGTGTGTAGTTTAAATGGAAATATCACAGGTGTTTGACTAGATTGAAGTATTGAACCTGATCTCTGTACACAAAGCAAAGTAAAGAAACATACGTGGTATATTCCTGGCTTTGATCACAGGTGAATCTCTGTCATTATCACCGTCAAACTCCACAGCAACACCTCCACACTGAACCCCCTCTGTTCTGAGAGACATCCTGTGTGAACAGCACCACTGTATTAGAATCAGGTCAGTGGGATTTAAATCCATCAATTGCTCATGCCCAAATGATATGGTTGTCATGTACTACAATGAGACTTAATACTATACAAACGTGTTTAAAAAATGATTACAAAATGGTAACTCATAAAATATACACAATAATATTGTTTTGATTATCGCATGTGTTTATCACATCTAACAAATACTATATACATATATGTTATATATTAAGCAATAAGTCATTTATCGTAATCTGTGGCTGTGGCCATGAATTCATTTTTAGTTAGCTGTGATACTTTTTTCCACGTTTTTTTCTTCATCTTTTATTTGAAATGTAAAGTTTGGACCATTACACATGTCTTTACGGTCTTTACTGACCAGCATCTTACTGATAAAAAATAAATAATTAATCTTACTGGCCTGAAACTACAAAACAAGAGTCATACTGTGAGTTGTAATAGATGAATATTCGAAATGTTTCTTGAATAGTGCTGTCAAATTATTCACAATTAATCCAAAAAACGTTTTTGTTTACATAATATCTGTAGGATATACTGTGTATATTATTATGTATGTGCCTATATATATTTAGGAAAAAAAAAATTTATATATGAAATATATAAAACGTAAGAATATAAATGTAAATAGTTACAGTATATACTGCATGTGTGTGTATTTATATATAGGCTACATAATAAATACAGTACATATTGTGTAAACAAAAACGTATCACAATTAATCATTAGTCAACACTACTATGGAATTTTTTTCTCTTTACAATATATAATCACAAATCTGATGGCAGTGATTTGAAAATGAACCAGAAAGCATCTTGAGCTTCAACAATATCTAACTGTCAGTGTGATCAATATTACAGGTTTGATTGACCCTATAAAAATGTTACCAAATATAAAAGATTTCTTCATCATTTTTGTAGTTTTAAGTTCCCAGACTTCCAGTGTGACCTCAGCCTTTCAGACCTCACTGTACACATAATTTTCAAATACTAAAGCCAAAAAAGACAGGTAGACAAAAATAAATCAATCAAAAATCACCTGATGTTTGACTCCTCCTTTGAGTCCTCCTCGCTATGAGCGCTTGCTGTGTCTCAAGGTTTTGTCATCCATGTGTCCCAGGTAAGGATGCTCGCATGCAGGCAGTCGTACTGTGGGGGGCTTGATAACATCATAGTGCATGAGGGCACCATTGTATGAAACTGCCAGAAAAGCAGAATGAGTCACAGACTGACAAAGGCAGCCAGCATATTCCACAGCACGTGACAGCGAGGGCGGACAATGTCACCACTCACCCCCCACTCCACAAAAAAAAAACCCTGTCACTCAAATCACACACACACTCAACATAATCAACATTGATGTTTGCATTTAGATGTGTAATTTTTATTGCCATGGCCTGATATGATTACATATTTAGTGAATTAATAATCAGTCAATACGAGTTTTATGGCCGTCATTCACAAAGTGCTGTTTAAACAATGACATTAAATATTGTATTATGGACCTCTGAACAATATCTAAACAAGATATTTTTGCATGCAGCACCTTGAACCCTTTAGATGAACTTATAATAAATGGTGTTTTTTTTCTGCACACTTCAGATAACAAAACAATACAATTTAAAAGTTTAAAACCAGCATATTTCATCAAATGTATAATACTTTTCATGATGCTATATATCCATTTACAAATTCTTCTTGTATTTTTGTTGTTTTTTGAAGTATTTTCTCAGAACTAAAGATACAAAAGCTGGGGAAATACACTTTTGAACCTATTAGCTTCAAATATGTACACTTTAAGTACTTTTAAAGTACCAAAATAAATCCTTTAGGTACAAACATGTACCTTTTGAAAAGGTACAGCCCAGTGACAGCCTTTGTATCTTTATTTCTGAGAGGGTATGGTATAGTCTATTATTACGTCAAAGAAGAACATTTTGATGTAGATGCTGCGTCTGACAACACATTTTAATTTTTTTAAGAGGAGGAGAGTCTTGTAAATTGATTACAATTGTATTGTTTATCTATGTTTGGCTGGTGATAAATTTAAATCTGCTAGAAAATGGTCCCGTTTTTGTGTTTCAACTAGGTAAAGGTCACCTACTGATATATTGAAAACAGTTCCTCTACTATGTAGTACTATGAATACCATGAAATGTGATATATGCCTGATATTGTAAGGGCCATTAATACAACCTCAGTATTAGCTTGGTGTCTCAGAGGCTGATGTTTACAGGATTTCATTTAATATCAGTGACAAGAAAATGTACCGTACTATGCTAATGGCTGATTCTAGAAAATATGAATAATAATCAATGCAACAGATCATGAGATAATTAAGAAATTAGACAAATAGACTTTTTTATTATTATTATTATTTGTGGATAAATATTTATTACACTTAGAAGAAACATATATTCCATGGGGATACATTTATCTATAAATTAAATATATCTATATATATATATATATATATAT
>JAUMHI010000058.1:8120543-8142596 GCA_032359435.1 Enteromius unitaeniatus | reverse complement strand
TCTTTTGTAGAGTGTTGGTCTCGTCCATGTCCTTGTTTGGTCTTTCCGGTTGTCTTGTAATCAGTTCATTCATTACACCTGTGTCTCCTTAGATGTCCCCACCCCCGTCATTTAGTTTGTGTATTTAAAGCCCTTGTCTTCCAGTTTCCGGTTGTCCTATGTTGAAGTTACATGGTTTGTGTTTCGCTCGTGTCTGTAATGCGTTTGCTGCCTCGTCAGCCCTTTGTTTTCCGTGTTGTTTGAATAAATGTTTAAAGTTTCCAAGCTCCGTGTCCCTCGCTCCTTGCTCCGCTGAGAAGCGCGAGCACACGCATCACAAGCGGACCATTCGTGACACATATATGTCTTAAAAATTGGTTTTATAAGATGTCTTGAACCTATGTACGGACCATGCGATTCTTCCATGGTGCTGTTGTGTTTTTTGATAACTATAAATATAACAATATTCCATTTTAAGAACTCTTTATCGTTATCTTTATACTTATTGTGCTTGGTGTGGCTGGGCCTTATGAGTAAGTCAAATCCTATATTCTTTTGTAAACTATTTTTTTTCTTTTTCTTGAGAAGGTCCATAAATATACCAGGTGCTCAGAATCTTAATTTCTAACTTATTTGCTGAGTCATATCTGTTCCAGGAGAACTTGTATAGTCTGCTGTTAATTGCACTATAGGCAAATGGTTGTTTTTGAACCAGGTCCAAGTATGCAGGAGGTAAACGTTACCTGTCGGCCACGGCTCTGTAATTTTCTCCCTATCCATTTTCTTCTCCTTTTGTGTCTTTATGGGACTTCATAGTGTGATATTCCATAAACAGGCTGGTAGTGAGGAGTCAGAGTTGGTAAGAGTGAGCCTGGCATGACTCCACAGACCCAGGAGAGACTGCATGGGGCCGGGATCAGGGTTTATAAGGCGTTTGGGAGTAAATAAAGAGCTCTAGCTCTAGCTTTAAACTTTGATTTTCTCCACAGACAAGCATTTGTTATAATGGTCTGTTCAGGGGTTGTGATGATTAACCTGAAGAAGTTAGGTTTGTTTATTCATTTGCCCGAGTCCTGAAAGCATAATCCCTTACTCTCTTATTCTGCCAGAGACAGAATAAGTTCAGTTAAGATAGACACTGTACAGTATTTAATTGGTCATGAATATATATAAAAATTCTGTGAGGGTTTTAAGCAAAAGTCAAATTTGCATTTGGGAGGTAGAGATTTGGAAACAAATTGAGTTGAAAAAACTCTTATTAAACTCACTCAACTTTTATTTTATTCATGTTTAAAGTAGAGTTCCCGAAGAAGTGAAAAATGGCTGAATAGCCTCTGGCCATACAGAATGTAGAAGAAATAGTTTTTTTCATCAGTACAGATTTGGAGAAATTTTGAAAGCATCATTTGCCCACCAGTGGACTTTTTGCAGTGAATGGGTGCCATCAGAATGAGTACAAACAGCTGATAAAAATAACACAATAATCCAAAAGTAATCCATTCAACCGAATATCTTGTGAAGTGAAAAACTGTAGGAAACAAATTCCATTATTGAGACTTCAAGCTATAGCTTTTGAAACCATATTATCACGTTCTACAGTGTAAAAACATTCTGTAAAATTTGCGGTAAAAAAAGGCAGCTGTGGTTGCCGGAATAAAACTGTGAAAAATATGGTATTTTATACAATATTTTTTATTTTACAGTTTTATGTAAAATTTACAGTTAAATACCGTAATTACCTATAATAAACTGTAATAACTGATATAATGAATCTATTTTGTAGCTTTGAAATGCACTGATGAGCACCAAACACAGTTTAATAAGAATTATTAAACTGAAATGTGCAATTACTAACTATTATTAACTGAAATGTGCAAAAACATTAATTTTACAACATTACATGTATGTAATAAATATAACTGATACAAAAAAAGTAAGAAGAAACATAGTTATTTAAAAAAAAAGGTCAAATTTAAATAAAATTTTAAATGCAATGCAGGGAATTCTGGGAATGTCAGTTTACGGTGTTTCCATGTAAATTTTACAGGAAGTTACCATGAACCATTTAACAGGTTTTGTAGGTTTTGTACAGTTAAAAATCATGGTCATTTGGTCATGAAAAATGAAATCTTTGGATATTGTTGTATCTTAAATAGCAGGCATGAAGTTGCAGCTTGCCACCAGATATATAAAAAAATCAGAAAGAATAAATTGTATTGTAATAAAAAGTCACATTTTGAGTTTGTACTTTTGTACTTTTTTAGGTTTTGGGTTTGAATCCAGGGCAGTAAGCTGATAAACATGCTGATAACATGTTTTTTTTAATGCGCTGCAAGTTATTTTGGCAAAAATTTCCATTCGCCATTTCAATTTAATTTGGCAGAACTCTATTACAGACTGTAAATGCCAGATTATGAAATGCCAAATTATCAAATTCCTCACTTATCGACTGGTTTTGAATTACCCATTTACCCATTACTGTCAGTGCAACTATGTTTTATTTGTCTTCTTATGCAACAGAAAGGTCTCTTCATGCTTGTGAAATTCTAACGTCAGGATAATTTGTCTTGGATAAGCATAACGCGGCTGTCTGTGTCTTTTGCTGGTGTTACGTGGCCAATGTTGGAGACACTTTCTCCTTTTGGCCCCAAACAGATCTCAGGTTGCAGGGGCTATTCTGTTTCACAAAGCTGGGCACGTTTGTCTGGGTAACTCAAATCATTGGGCCGGGAGCTGTGGAAAAAAGACTGAGTCATCCGGCTGCAGATCTTCTCTCCAGCGGAGCTGCGCTCTGGGAAACGGCGTGGACAACGGTGCAGGATGATACACGCCATGTCAGCCGTACCGTATGTGCTAGACCGTCCACAGCCATGTAGTCGCTTGGCAGGCACCCACATGCAGAAATTCTCACAGTATCAAGCCAAGACGAAAAGCCAAGACATACAGCTTCACCCTCAGAATCCAGTTCTCCTGCGCGTTTCTCCATATTGCTCCAGAAATACAAAAATTGGATTCCTCTGGGTATCTCATACGTATTCTTAGACTCGCTGTTTAATTTGATAATGAGCATGTAGGGCACTGTAGAGTATGGTTATGGTTAGTAGCCAGGCTAATGTTACTGGCGAGAAAAGCGCAAGTTCATTATGAAATAGATCCAGTTACTCATTAGCTTCAATGGCAGAAAGATTAAGTTGCAAGTGTTGTCAAATTGCTTTAGTAAAAGTTGTGCTGACAGATGCTGTCTGTGTCTGTGATAAGCCCGTATTTTAGATTTTGAAACACTTCAAAAATGACTATATGGAAATTAGATTACTTTGAAATTTTTGGTTATATCACATTATGACATTACTTTACAAAATGGCTTCAAAAATATAATTAGGACATTAAGTAAAGTTCGTTTTCGAGGGTGTTTTGCAAATTGTATACCGCAAATATATCAAAATTTCATTTGGACAATTTTCAATGACAGTTTTCCCAATATTTAAATTTTTTGTACTCTCAGATTCCAATTTTTTGTCATTTAAAATAAATGTTTCCAAAGTATTTTGAACATGCACTATCACTGTAGAGGTATACTTTACTGGCGAATATATGTCACGTCTACTCTGGCCTGAACTATGCACTTCAGGTCGTTTTGTAGACTGAAGGTAGGTAGTCACTTATAGAAATCCCCCGATCTGTGGCATGTTGCCAACCAGACAAGACATCAAACTTTCATTGTATAACTCGCACAATGCAGCATTTGTTTACAGGCCACTGTGTTGCTGTCCTGCTTTAGGGAAGCAGACCTGAAGTATCATATGCTGTAGGTTTAAGGAAGTCAATCTTTTAAAAGAAGAAAATATCTTTTCTCCAATCTCAAAGTTTCTGTTTTGTCTGCATTTCTTTACTGTGTTGCTTCTTGTCCACCTCATGTGTTTATCTCATGTCTGGTAAATGGAGGCTTCAGCCCACACGGATGTTACAGAGTCATTGCCGATCCGGATTGTGGTTGGTTGACTTGTTCTAAAGCTGAACTTTAAGCATCCATCAATCTCCTCCAACTCAAATGCAGCTGCATCTCATTCCATTGTGTGTTTACTTCCAGTTATTCATGAGACAGACAGATCCTCTGTTCATCAGGCCTGATAATCTATGGAAGAGACGGGGGTTGGGTCCGTGCCCGTACTCGTCTGTCACTCTTTTTTGGACGGCGTGACCTAGATGTCATCCCCACAGCCACCTCTGCTCTCCAGGTCAGGGGGAGTCCGGACGATATCTGACCCTATTTTCACAACATGCCTCTCTTCACCCACTCGGCTTGTCCAGATTCTCTCTCCCATGAGTCACTTGGCAGTTAGTTATAAGTCACAGGAAGTCAGTTGGATTTTTACTGTCTTTTGGAGCTCAAGGCCACACATGGTTTTAGTCTCTCAAGACTTTAGAAGCCTAATTCACCTGACCTAAATATACAGTAAGAGCAGATGCAACGCTGAATCAGGCTTCTGGTGTAAACAGATGTGCTGTGGAGCAATAATTCACATTCATAAGTGTATATAAATAAGACGTGTTGCTTTGTGTCATGTTAAAATGCTCTCCTATATATGGAGTTCCAAAATGATTGTTTGGAAGAAGCTTGTTTGTATATCGATCAATCATAACACAAGGCTGTTGAACTTACTCCTGTGATACTTCATCTAGCATTTGATTCATAATTTACTGGTTTTCAACCCCTTACTAATCTAAAAGTTTTTATTTTGTTTGGTTTTACTTGTTGTTGTATTTGTTATCGTTTTGCTGTTTTTATTTAATTTTATTTTTCACTTTTACTTTGAATTGGGGTTTTTTTGTTTAATTTTTGTTTGTTTTGTTTCGCTTTTTTGTTTTTGCATTTGTTTTGCTTTTTGTTTTATGTTTGTTTTGGCTTATTTTACTTTGTGTTGATTTGTTTTGTTTTATTTTGTTACACTTTGATTTTAATTTTTGCTTGTTTTGTTGTGGTTTTGCTTTGTTGTGTTGTGTTTAAATAAAGCCCCGCGAATGGATCCCCACATCTCAGTCCCGTTCGTAACACCTATGATGAAAATTACAGGCCTCTCTCATCTTTTTAAGCGGGAGAACTTGCACAATTGTTGGGTGACTAAATACTTTGTTGCCCCACTGTATCTCAATGTAATGTAATATAATGAATCTATATATGACCCAATATAAATGTATTTAATTTTTTAAAAATAAAATTAAATTCACTAACTTCCAATATTCGGCAAGAGAAACCTTACTTTGGTCCATTATATTTATATATGCTCCACATCATATCACATGGTCTAGCACAGCTCTGTTAAGTTTTTTAAATTAGTTCGATTTTCAGAATGGTGATTTCTTATTTTGTGTGTTTTTTTTTTTCTTTAGGAGAGGAAAAAAGCACAGCATTGTCCTGAGAACACAGCTGTCTGTCAGAGTCCATGCCTGCATAGGTAAGTAACAAGATGCCGTTGCTTTTCAAATAAACTATAAATGGTGAGAAAAACATTTTGTACTCAATCTTCACCCTTTAAAGTTTCTGGCTCAGTCAGCAGATTCTGGCTGCATCAGATTGTTTAGGAATTATGTTCTCATTTGTTGCTTGTTGAATGAGGGATGTGTAAATTATACGTACCAAGGCCCTTGCTTGATTTTTACTGTGTGGTAAAGTTTTCCTGTTGCTAATAGGCCCTCACGCCGCAAAGTTTATGATCTAGTTTAAATATGTTCCATGCTTGATTTCTCAATCGATATAAAACAGCTAATGCAGCAACTTTATATGAATGCCAGGGAAGTGTGTTACACACATACATACTGTAAACACACATACGTCTCAGCTTATAATCTAATTTTGTTTGGGCTGGAAAAGGCTTTTTTAATTTATAACCTGTGCGATCAGTTTTAAAAACGCTCACATATATGCCATGGTAATGTCTTTTTGCCATATGAAAAAAAGAATAACAATAGCATGTTTAGACTCACATTATCTTACTGTATAATTCTTCACAGTCGCGTTGTTTATCTCATGTCCCTAAACCCTGTTGACAGAATCAGGCTTCATTACCTCCGTAAGCCTTATCCCAGATTAACATCTGTGTCGTTGTGTGGAAGCAGGAGGGCTATGGCTATCTCTGTATCACGAAGGATTAAGTGTCACAGACAGCACCCACAAAACCCATTAAGCATATAAAGCGTGTAGTTTTTCTGTAAGTGTAGTATGCATGTAACTCACTTCAGAGGTTTATGTTACCCCTGTGACTCTTAGTCTCAGACAACATAACCCATACAAGGTTCATATATATGGACTGTCTGACGCTCATTGGACATAAAAAGGGCTTTTATCAGTGTGTTATGCTTTGCAAGTTAACAGGCTCCCACAATAGCTGGTTTTCCATCTGTTGTGTTTTTTGTGAATTTTAGAATATCGCACAATACTTGTAATATTCCAAAATGGAAATATTTTTAATAGTGTTTACCTGTGAAGTGCACTTTGTAATTTAATAGGCTTAAAGAAAAGTATTTTTTTACTCAAATTTTATGACTTGAAGTAGTTTTAGTAGAGATACTAGCACACCTTAATTTGAAGCTTTAAAAGTGATCTAATTTCTCTTTTCTCCATTCTTAAACATCCTCTACAACTGCAGTTGGCTGCTTCACATGTCAGTCAGTTGGATTTTTCATGTCTACATGGGCGGTTCTTGGCTAGAAAAATCCACGATGTGGACCAGACTTCATGCCGACAGTTAAACGTCTAAGTGATTCACTGCCGTTGTCTACAGGAACTGGTAGTCGGTGTTTAAGACAAGTGTGTGTCTGTATAAACTTAGTGGCGTGCTGCACTGCAGCCAAGCACACGTGGCTCGTACGGTTTTCTCTCTCCAGACTGCAGGGGAAAATATAACCGTCAGCCTGCAAAAGCCATTAAGCTTAGAACTGTCAGATTTTAATTTGTACTTTTCGCAAAAGTGTTATTTTAGGGTACCATGGACAAAAACCGTCCCATGAAAGAAGTGCAGTTATCTCTCACAGTCAACTCAATTTACCCATCCTGCGTGCCTGACGTTTTGCCGCACCGTTTGGAAACTCCAAAGCTGTTCTGCTAGGGGTATTTTGGTCCAAAAATAAAAGTCGCTGAAACTCCTGGCAAGGTCTAAAAATCTGTTGAGAGAGTTTTTACGAACCAGACCTGCTCAGACACCTGCCCGAGAGTTGTTTTCCCTTTCGTTCTCTCGCAATTTGCGAACCGTGAAAGAAGGCAGCCGCTTGGCACAAGTCCGTCTTGTAGCAAACCCTTCCGAGAAGCTTCACCTCTCAAAAGCTTTGAACGTTTGCTGATTTGGGTCTTTGAGTCACTATGTTGTTTGTCTCTGTGGAATCAATGTTCCGTGTCTGTGATTTAAACCCGTATGGAAAGAGCAGCTTGATAAGAGAACCACTATGCTCTGCAGATGTTGCCTTACCTCTCTTGTTGAATGTTTTCCTGCCATTCTATCCTCTGTCCCGGGACCTGTCCTAAACCACGCTGCATTCCATGTAGCAGTGATGGGATCGCTTTTCTAACCAGCTGTGTGCTTGTGTGATTGAAGGCCTATTTGGGTCAAAGGTGGGTCCCGGGTGTAGGAGGTGAGGGCCGGGTAAGACTCTCTCTTTTGCTCTCTAAGCGGATGACCCAAGATGACAGCTGCTGCTCTTCAAGGCTTAATGTGTCTCTCAGTTTTTGTGTTGATGAAAGAGCAGGATTACTATTTAGAATAAGTTTTGTTGTATATGTGGAGTTTTTATTTTTTACTTTGTTTTTGAGTGATATTTTGTGTGTGTGTTTTATTTTTATTCGTTTTTCAAGATTTTTATTTTTTATTTTATTTTATTTATTTTTATGTTATTTTAGGTAATTTTTTAATATAATTTTTTATTGAATTACTTCATTTTATTTTTATTTTACTATTTTTATTATATGATTATATTCAATTATATTTTTTAAATGTCATTTTTATGTCATTCACATATTATTAATCATGTATCTGCATAATTTGAGCCCAAAACTTGATCCACAGATCCAAAAGCACTA
This sequence comes from Enteromius unitaeniatus, assembly GCA_032359435.1. Taxonomy (NCBI): domain Eukaryota; kingdom Metazoa; phylum Chordata; class Actinopteri; order Cypriniformes; family Cyprinidae; genus Enteromius; species Enteromius unitaeniatus. The sequence goes on along the minus strand of JAUMHI010000058.1, from coordinate 8,134,549 downwards.
ATCAAAACAGCTCTTTTCCAGGAGTCTCCGGGAAACATTTATTTGTAACGGTAATTTCATGTATAAGATGCGTGTTTTTCTCATATGCATTGGCCATCTTCAATAATGTGTGGCCACGTTTTTGATCGCACATTCAAGACCTTTTATCTCAAGTCTGATGAAAGGAATGAACTCAAAACCACTTTGCTGCTGCTATTCATAGCAGGACTTTACACAGCACAGACTTTACACTTTACATAAATCAACTCTGCAGAGTGGGCTGTCAGCAGAGTTGATGACACAACGCCATGAGAACTATTTTCTTGCACTTGTCTGGGCTCATTAGCAAAACCTTTTGCACTTGTGCATTTAAGCCTGATTTATATTTTCCATGTCCATGCTGACCGCTTCATTAAATGACAGGAGTGTTTGGCTACTGCTGTGCCCACTATGGGCTCTGTGACCTCTATGTTTTGACTGTCCATCATTATTATTATGGGAAGTTACATGGGTCAACTGTGTAAGTGTGAGTCTAATGGGTTCTAGACCAGGAGTTTTAAAAATGTTTTGGTGCCAAGGACCCCCAAATGTGAACGGCATCCCCTGTGAGTGGTCCCATTCTGATGATGTGCATTTTTTATGCCGGTGACATGCAATCTGCAAAAGTATTAACGTGTGTTTTTTGATTAATGTTCCTGAGAAATTTAATAAATTTCAATTCAAGGAATGACTGAAAAAATAAAGGAATAATTAGGTTTTTGGCTTCTGGTGTGATGAAAATATGTTCCTGGCTCTCATTATTACTCTTTTTTGTGTAAGCTGGAAGCAAATCTTGTTGAAAAAGGTGTCCAGGGTGGATGTTCTTTCAATTAGTGATTACGTAACAGTCAAACTGCTAATACACCCAGAAATTGACCAATAAAAAGTTCTGGGCACATTTGATTAGAGTTAGCAGCTTGAAAGCCTGTTCCAGTTGTTTCTTTATTGTGCCTCATATTAAATGAAGAATCTTGACACTGATAATTCTGGAACGGGAAAAGATGACTTTTGACTGGAATGTTTCCTGCAGGCCATGCCATGGTGAAACGAACACAACTGTAAAGTCTGTCTTTCTAATGAATAAAATCTGAAAATAGACTGACATGCAGTAATGCATTAGAGAAGATTTGACTTTCTGCATTTTGAAGCTCTGTAAGGGATTAACTAAAAATAAATTATACCCACTGATAACAGTGTTTGTTTGCGCATGCTGTTCACGTTATTTTAGCACATAGTTTACTTGCAATTATGCAAATAATCTCAAATGCACCCATAAAATATATGTTGAATAATACACATGGCAGTTCGCTTTCTTACAGTTTGCTTCGGATGCAGCAGACTACTGTGATCTGGCATACTTTATTGGGACTGTACAGCACCTAAATCTGTACTTTAAAGTTGATTTAAAATTAAATTCCTATTGCCACCTGCTTTTTTTCAGGCGGTAAGTCAATGTTAATACCAACAGACTGATATACAGTGGGTACGGAAAGTATTCAGATTACCTTAAATGTTTCACTCTTTGTTATAGTGCAGCCATTTGTTAAAATCAAGTAATTTTTTTCCTCAATAATGTACACACAGCACCTCATATTGACAGAAAAACACAGAACTGTTGACATTTTTGCAGATTTATTAAAAAAGAAAAACTGAAATATCACATGGTCCTAAGGATTCAGACCCTTTGCTGTGACACTCATATATTCAACTCAGGTGCTGTCCATTTCTTCTGATCATCATTGAGAATGGTTCTACACCTTCATTTGAGTCCAGCTGTGTTTGATTATACTGATTAGACTTGATTAGGAAGGCCACACACCTGTCTGTATAAGACCTTACAGCTCACAATGCATGTCAGAGCAAATGAGAATCATGAGGTCAAAGGAACTGCCTTAAATGGATGATGTTGGGACTACCAGAACCCTTCCTAGAGCTAGTCCAACTAACCAAACTGAGCTATCGTTGGAGAAGAGCCTTGGTGACAGCGGTAAAAAAGAACCCAAAGATCACTGTGGCTGAGCTTCAGAGATGCAGTCGCGAGATGGGAGAAAGTTGTAGAAAGTCAACCATTACTAGAGCCCTCTAGCAGTCGGGGCTTTATGGCAGAGTGGCCCAAAGGAAGCCTCAGTGCAAAACACATGAAAGCCCACATCAAGTTTGCTAAAAATTACATAAAGGACTACAAGATGGTGAAAATTATGATTCTCTGGTCTGATGAGACCAACTTACTTGGCCCTAAGTGGTATGTGTGGAGAAAACCAGGCACTACTTATCACCTGTCCAACACAGTCCCAACAGTGAAGCATGTTGGTGGCAGCATCATGCAGTGGGAGTGTTTTTCAGCTACAGGGACAGAACGACTGGAGCCTATCTGCCTCCCCGAGAGCATACTAGACATCATTTCTCACTCTAAAGCCCCGTCTACGAAACATGCTTATGCTTTGAAATGGTCAGTTTTTCGAGGTGGTGCGTGGAGCGCAATAAAAACCCCTCATCATGCCAGATATCTCTCATTCTAGCCTTTCTGCAACACCTGCTGGATAGGGGATGCAGCCCATCCACCCTTAAGGCTCATGTGGCAGCCATAGCAGCCCACCATGACCTTATAGCAGGCCAGACAGTGGGCAACGATTTTCTTATTATCCGTCTTCTAAGAGGAGCTAGACGGCTCATGCCCTCTCGCCCTTGCACCATCCCCATGTGGGACCTGCCCACCGTGCTAGAAGCCTTTGGAGGCGCGCCCTTGAACTGCAAACCCCTACAGTGAAAGCGCTGATGGTGAAAACTATTCTGCTGCTCACTTAGCATCAGTTAAGCGAATAGATAATTTGCAAGCGCTGTCTGTCAGCTCCGCAGGCTCGGGCTCGGGCCCATTAACCCTCTCTGAAGAGCCTAAATTGTGTGGTCGACCTCCTTAGACCATCTGACCAGCTTTTGTCTGCTTCGACGTCCGCTCCAAGAGGCTACTGCACCCTGGCTTTGCCTGGGCTCACGCTCAAGCTTTTTCGTCCCTCACATACAGCACGGCCGGGTTGAACTAAGTTCCCATAGTGTCTTATCAGACGCAGTACGAGTGAAGTGTTGAAAGGGAATGTACAGGTTACTTCCGTAACCCAGGTTCCCTGAGACACGGGAATGAGTACTGCGTTCTTTGCCGCGCTGTATACCCGTTGCTTCAGTCGAAGTATCCTAAAGTCCTGGCGCAAAGCCCTCTTAGGTGCCGTGTGTACATTAATAAGGGAAAAACTTAAATGATTTTAGCAAATGGCTGCAATATAACAAAAGAGTGAAAAATTTAAGGGGGTCTGAATACTTCCCGTACCCACTGTAGTTTTGTATAAAAGTAAAGCTGGGGATGAAAACTTTGAACTCTGAAATTTGAAAATCAAGGTAAATACACTTAATTTGTCTTCTGAGAAACATGCAAGTATCTGCTGTTGCTTCCAAAGGGCAGTACTAAATGGGAAAAAAAATTATATTTTAACAAAACAAGAAAAAACTAGACATCTTTATCCTGTTCAAAAGTTTTCACACCCAGCTCTTAACTGCCGACGGGAGCGCGTGGCTTTTTTTCAGATGTCAGAGAAAAGAACTGAAACTGCTCTGTCATATATGATTGCACATATAAGACTAATACAGCATTTAAATCTGTAAAGTGTCTATTTTTGTATACACTCACAATATCAACAAAACATTATGCTTTTGGTAAATAAAGAAAATTAACAGGGTGCATTCTCTGCTGTCTCTGTCTTTGTGATGTTCAGATTAAAACACGTCAATAAAATGAACTGAAACTCAGTGAAAACGTGACTCACAGACATGAGAGTTATATCTACAGAAAGCTGTATATGTCTTCTCTAAAATGAAGTTAGTCATGGCGAAAACAAATATTCTGTGATAAATTATCAGTGTGAAAAAAACACCATGTTCATTTTCTTTGCTTGAGCTCATTATGGTTCGACCACGTCCCCAAGCTTCACGGGCTATTTTTATTACAATCATCCACGTGCGATGCGCGCGACATATACATGCCCACAACAGTAGCGCGAGCTCTGCTTGAAATTTTTTTTTAAGTTCACTTCGGCTGCGTTTCGTTTCTGGAAGAAGACGCGCTGAGAGAATAAGGGTTACTTTACTTCAGACAAAGAAGATTTGACGCATTGTGTTTCCTTCTGGAGCATAAGTGAATGTTTCAACCTTTTTTTAATAGTTGTGTTTGAGTCCCTCAGTTGTCCTCAGTGTGAAAAGATGGATCTCAAAATCATACAGTTGCTGCTAAAAAGGGTTAAAATATGCATTTTTTGAATATGAAGCACATGGAGAATTTGTTTGAAGAACAGTGCTCAGTTTAATTGTTTGGAACTATTTTTATTAAGAAATCTGTTTGTATAGTAACAAATTTACTAGTATTTGATTAAACTAGATTGTGTGTAGTTAGAGCCGAAATACTGCACAAAAGTAGCTTAGAGTCAAGTGAACAGCACTTCGCAACGGATGAAAACATTTATCTACCTTTTTTTAAATTGTAACCATATGATCATCCAAATTTAAACAGGACTTCCTGAATGCGGTGACTTAAAGGTCGAAGTGTTAACATCAGAGGAAGCTGTGTATAAATTATCTGTTTATTCATAAACATGAATGATGAGTCTTTTAGGCTCTTATATGCAATGCCTGTCATTTAGAGCGTTTGCGGAGAACCTCAGCGGTCAATGGCAGTGAGATTTAGCGGTGTGGTAATGTACACAACATAGCTCATGGTTGCTGCAGCAGTCGTGAAAAGCACCAATCACCATCAGATGGCTAATTTTCAGAGCCCAGAAACCCCTGTGCTGCCTGCGAGTAAACCATGGCTTTCCGAAAGGGCATAATCCAGATGCCTTAATCATAGTCATTTACTCACACAAACATTTGGCTGCAGAGGAGATGCTTTTGTTGGGCTGATGGAAAGCCTGAGTGAACTTGTTTTTTTGTTTTTTTGTTATATGCCGGATAAGCTAATGGTTTATTAAGGTTTGCAGGCTCTGTGTTGACACTGATTTGACATATTCAACATGTCTTGGAGTCGAGGCTCCATAATGTGAAAATGAGGCCAGACTCCTGATTAAACTCAACGATGCCAACGTGTGGTCCCAATAAAACTGGTCTCCGTTTATTACCATTAGCCCTTACTGCAAATAAAGACATAATGAATTTTCAAACATGTGAAATAAATCTTAGGTAATGGTATCGCACCGGGTTCTGCAGCCATTAGTAATGCCTGCAGAACCCTAAACAGATCTGATTGTGAGGTGCCTTTAGTGGCAAATTTTCACTGGCAACTCGCCCCAGTCCCCACCCAAGAGTAACATTTAAAAGTACATTGCGGTTATGGCCAAATTAAAGACATATAAGTTAATGGAGGTTGGAATAGTTTACTAGGTTTTGTGAGCTTCCGGAGTAAATCACTTAATTAGGTCTGGGTTTTGTATAATGTACAGAATACAGTAGAGTAAGTGCTTCATTAGCCATTGAATACATCATGTCTTACAGTACAGTACATGTGCTTATTACTGTTTAAACGACATTGTTGTTTTTTTGCAATGCTTGACGCCAGTATTTAAAGATGCTAAATATAGATATTATATGTCTTCAGTTCATAAGATGTAAAGTTAGTAAATAAGGCACAAAATAATTTACATTTAAGTTTTATTCTTATTTAATTTAAAAGATGCAAAACCATTAGTTATGCTTTTTTTGTTTTATTTTTATTTTGTTTTAGTTTTTTTGTGCCATTATTTATAGCACAATTATATATATATATATATATATATATATATATGTGTGTGTGTGTTTTCGAATAATAAGAAGTTAAATAATTTACAAAAGTCATGTTGTTTATATGTACACATAATTGAAAGGTCCAAAACCATTTTTTGAAATATCATTTTAAATCAATTTAATGCTTTCTTGTTTTATTTTGTATTATTTTTGTGTGTGTGTGGTTTTATTTTGTTTGTGCCATTATTTTTAGCATAATTATTTTGTTTGTGTGTTTATGCCATTATGTTTAGGATAATAGTTGTTTTGTTGTTGTTTTTGTGTTTTTGTCATTATATTTAGGTTTTGGTTTTTTTTTTTGTTTTTTTTGTTTTTTTTTGCAAGATTCTTTTAGTGAATAACAGACATGCTATAAATGGCCACAAATAATTTTAGTAAATTCCTCCCTCTGTTTATAATGAAACATTAGAATTATTTAATCAGCACTTACGTCTTTCTTACAGTTACAGTTATTGCACCAAATGAGATCACTTCATCTGCCCACTGTTTGTGCACATCCCAATAAGACAATCTTTCAGAACTTCTGTTACTGATACTACAGTCAGGACAGGTTGATGTTCAAGAAATGGCCCATGAACATAACCTAACCTACAGTCGACAAGCTCTTATAGATTTTTGTCTGTTAAATGAGCTGTTATGGAAACAACTGCTTTTACTTTACGCTGTGTGTAGTTAGCTTTGAGTTGTGATTTATGGCCCTTTAAAATTTTACATGACGAATTTGTCGCTTTTGGCTTATTGTTTGGCACTTTGAAACACTCTTGTAGAAAGAAAACAATTGTGTGTGTGAGCAGACTCTCAGAGTTGTAAATTTTCAATAATTCCTAGTTCTTTTCCAAGCAGTAAACAATGTTAGAGCAGGAGAAAGCAGCTCAATCTAAAGGCCTGAACGGAGTTCACCTCTCTTGGACCAGTCGTGTCCTAACTGCTTTTTAATTATGTTGCATTGCTCTGTTTAGTTTTCCTTTGCTATTTGAATTTGTATTTTTTCTTTCCAGAATTGTCACATAAGCGTGGTTGTGTTGAGTCTCGAGTCTGTGTTTGAGATGGTAGGCTGAAATTGTGAAAGTATTTGTCTTCAAGTGTAATTTTTCCAGGACTGAGGCCTTATTAGTCTTAGCACTCAAATCAAGTTCCTAGGCCTTGAAATCATTTTTCATGTATTGAAAAAACATGTTGTTCCATATCTTTTCCCAGAGCTCTGCTAAAAATGACGTGCACATATACAGGAGATAGCCATCCACAATTTAAAAATCAGCTGGAAACAGTAGTCACCATGGACAGATGTCTCCTGCGGTCATTATCAACTATATAAATTCTGTGGTAACGTTTCCACTCACCAGATGTTCAGCATGAGAGATAATAAAAGACATTCATGTCCAATCTTTCACAAACTTTTCTTATCATAGTCAGATTTGCATCCTTGGCATTGTCAAACGCATACAAGTGTGGAATAGACTCTTAAAGTAAAGAGGGAATACAGAAGCCTCAAAACAGGGATGCTTTCTCAGCCTCGGCTGTATTTCTATTTCCTGACAGCCTCAGACCGCTCAAAAACGTTCACTTCCAGACAGCTGAAGTCCTACAGCTGATGAAGTCAGCAACTATGACCCCAGTCTGAACTCTCACTGCAGGAACGAGAATGAATCGTTTCACTAATTGAAGCAATTTCCAGCAAGTACACATACGTCTTTAAAGAACGCATTATCCCTGAGTCATAGTTTATTGCTAACTGCTATCTGATAAACATCTTCAAAAGAGCGGATTTTAAATTATGAACCATGCAAACATCTGCTGAATATCATTCCAGCGTCTGACAGGGAACTTTTCAGAGATGTATTGCAAATGAGTATATGCTCTAAAAATGACATCTTCCAGATGTAAACACACAGAATAGACATCTGGATGCTGTACGTGTGCGATTAGGGTTGATAAAATATATTTTTCATTGAGATGGATGGATGTGGAAGTGTGTGTGTGTGTGTGTGTGTGAATTCAGTTGAACTGGATTTCAGCGTGAACCCCTGTTTCTTTTTCACTCACAATAAGCTGGTGAGAAATGTTGAGACAGCGCTGTGTCGTGAATATCGAAATCAAGTCAGTCTTTTCAGCAGAAACATGCGGACTTTAAATTAGGATTCGTTTGTGTCTTTTTTTTGTAAAATTCAACACGATTTGCCTTTTATAATCCATGCTAGTTTAGAGGGGATATTTTACAGTAAGCATAGTTGCTGTGGTTACTACTTTGTCATTCATCAGAGTATTGCTTATACCATGCACACACCAAAATTTTTGTTTTGATGAGGTTTTCATCCCTGGAACCCAAAGGGCACATGAGTAATTTATTGAAAATATGAATAAATAGATCAATTAAAAAAAAATAAAAAATAATATATATATATATATATATTATGATTTATACTACATGTTTCACATAATTGTTTTTTATGTGTGGTTTTGTTTTGTTAAAAATAAAGAAAAAGAAAAATTTTTAAAGGGGTGGTTCCCCCAAAAGTGGGAAACAATGTGGGAAACACATATTTTATATACTATTGTATGAAAGCAATACTATGGAAGTCACTGGGGACCCTCAACTGTTTAGTTACCAATATTCTTCAGAATATCTTCAACTGTGTTCACAGTATGGGTCATTAAAATATACAGTGTGGTTGCCTTTACAATATGTATCAGAAGGCACATCATCATATCTGTAGGCCTGTGGCATCCAAAAGTTTGTAACCACTGATTTAGAGGATTCATTCCTGCATTTGAATGTGGATGTCACTCCCTAAATTTTGTGGTGTGTTTGTGGCCTAACTGATTAGCATAATTCCTTTAGTGAATCGGTTGCTAAAGCAACACAAACAGTGCATGCGAATAAACATATCTACAAGCCAGTGCCATTCATTCTTTTTTGGGTGTATATGTGTTTTTTATTATTATTACTCTTACAGTGCGCTTTTGAAAGTGACTTGAAAGTGAATGTCTTTAAAGATTCGACTTTATGGTTGATGACCACAGATTTCTAGCCTCAACATGTATAACAATGACTGGATTATGTCCTTGCAGAAAGCGCAGACATAGGAAGCAGAGACTTACAAACAGTTAAACCATGACAGACACATGACATGGTGCACAGCCTATCCACACACACATAAAAACACATTTGTCCAGACACATTCACAGCATCTCCACCAAACCATCTGGTTTCCATTGTAAGCCCCTCTGCGTCCCTCACTGCTTAAAGAGGAAAAGATTAAAACTGTCTACATGTACATCCGTGGAGGTATTTTTATCTGAGCGTTCAGCGGTAACCTGACTCTGTTTGTCTCACTGGTCTCCATCCCATCTCACATTTTCTCTATCGTTTTCTCTCACACCATTTTTTTCTCTCTCTATCCCTCAAGTTTCTAGTAGTTTAGGCTCGGTAGATTAGATCCTCTCATTAAGCCGTCTTAACACTAATTGTAATTCTTATTTGGCCGACCCTGACCTAAAAAAGACAATGGCAAGAAAAATAGAGCTAGAAGTTTAAGTCTAATTCCCAATTCCAAGAAGGAAGCAGGATATTAAAGCCTCTAGAAGAGGTCAAAAGTGCCTGTATCCCTGTCTTCACTTGATGAATGTCAAATTAGATCCTTGTAATGGATGTCTGGAATAATGAATTTATGCCATTAGGGCCTCATTGATCTTTTGAAAAAGTAAAAACCTAACATTTGTGTTTTATATATTACATTTGAAGAGATAATATAGGGCAGTGACTAATGATTATTTTTTTGATTGTGTAATCAGTTGATTATTCTGATGATTAATCAAGTAATATAATCAAAATATAACAACTTTAACTGTATTTAATATCATGTAGTCCTTCAAGGACCCATTTAGATATGCTAATTTGATATATGACTATGAGAAATATTACTTTTTTTATCAGTTCTTAGGGTATTTCGATGAATAGAATTTTCAAAAGAACAGTAATTATTTGAAACTGATATAATTTGTTACTTAAATATCTAAAATATCTCTCATTTTTGAATAGTTTAGTGCATCCTTTGCTGAATGAAAGTACTTCATTCATTTTTTTTTCACTTTGAAAATTTCAATGACATTCCAAATGTATTTATCTATATTTAAATAACACATTTTTCACTGGCTCTTTACTGCCATGACGACTTGAATGTTTTTGATGACGCAGCAAATCCTATTTGTGCTTTATTACTGTTCCAGTAAATGATAAATGAACAGCAATTACAGCAATTCCTATCTGGGCTTTCACAGGTGTAGACATCTTGTCGTTGGCCGTTCACCAAGGTAAAATCACCCACTGCTGTAGCATTAGCCTAATTATCCTGACATTTGAAATTGAATTTTCCACGATTATCCCAAAAACTTGGATTCCTCGTGAAGTTGTTCAAAGATCCTCAACCTGCTGAATTAACTTTAACTTATTTTTCTGCAGCAATTTATTCCCCTTTTGATGTTTCAAGCCTCTTATGGGAAGTCAAGTCTTCCTTTATATTAATAATGTTGAAATGCCTCTACATTAGAGTCTCTGCAGCAGCTGGAGAGACTATGAAAATACGGCCATTTGACCAAAATAAGTTGAACACAGTTCTGGTGGGGCATGTGGCCTTCATGTGTGGCAGTTCCCTTACATGAATGTTCAAAGAAATTCCTGTATTTTTTAATGAATCAATGAACTGTTATATTTGAATTATTATGGATGCCATATGTGTGTTGAATGTCCAAAGTTGGTAGTTTGATCTCTGTTAATCATACCTGGCTTAGGCAGCACAAGGGCTTTCTCTAGGCAATAGGAGAGTTCTATTGATTTCCTGTTGCTACATTGTCAAGCCAAACTAATTCTTAGCCCAAGGTACTTGGCAGAAAGATAGAATGAGAAAATCTTTTACTTAACTTTGGTCGCTAGGCATTGCCTTCATTTACCTCTCAAAGGCCAGGCACTCAAACACTAAAGACCTTTTCACAGCAAAGATTATGCAGCAAAATATACACAAAGAATAAATGTTCTTTAACACTTTATTGTACAGTTACACCTATTAGTTTCTTAGTGCTTAGTGCTAATTAAGCATATTTTAATGCCTTATTCTACATCCCTAATCCTACCCGATATGGAAACTGAACAACTACCTTAATAAGCAACAAATTAAGAATTTATTGAGGGAAAAGTCATAGTTAATAGTTAACAAGTGTTACCAAACTTTCTTTAAAAATTTGTTCTGGTAATTGTTTTAAAAACGTGAGAAAACACTATTAAAAAAAATCTGTAAAATATACGGTAAAAAAGCGGCAGCTGTGGTTGCCGGAATAAAACCGTAAAACAATACAGTAACAATATCAAAGTTAAATTTACAGTTAAACACCGCAATTTTTGATAAACCGTAATAACTGATATAATGTTAATATACTGTACAAACCTATTAAAGTAGTAAAATCTGTTTTGTACCTTTGAAATAAGCACCAAATGCAGGTTGTGATAAGAAAGTCACATGATGAACCAAAGCTAATCACAAGCAGCTTTTAAATGGTAACATACATAGAAGGTGCTCAGAGTCATTCACACAAGCACTAAACTCCGTCCTGGTAATTAAACTGAAATATGCAATAAACATTAATTTAACAACATTACATGTAACATACAACCCTAATAAACATAATTGATACAAAAAGGTTTTACTGTAGTTTGTATTTAAACCAATTAGATATAAATGAACTCAACCTAAGGTGAAGATGAATAATTACACTGCAGTATTTCTGAGTTTCAACTCTTTTGAAAATTCAAATTTTGCATGAGTAACGTTATTATGACATTATGAACTGTATCCATCACTGTATTCGTATGTAAGCAAAACACGAAGACCGATTTCTTTTTACTAAAACAGAGTGACTCTTTGAGTAATGGCAAAACACATTTAGCAACATTGTTTTTTACAGTTCTGGTCTATCAAGATGTGACCCAGAATAACTGACATGAAGCAGGTGGTGGCGTAATGTGGTGGGCTACACTGTAGCCATTACTCAGCCATCGGGTGTCCGTTTATCAGAATTAGTTGTGTTGAAGGCCAAGCTGCAGTTTTTAGGTTTGATGTAGTTTGTTTCTGAGATTATACTTACTTTTTAATCATTGATGTATTAAGAATTAAACAAATATGAATTACATACATGTACAGTAACTTGAAAATTAATTTTCTGTGATGAGTATGTTTTAAATTACTAATGAAAAACTAATTTTGTTGTATGTGAGTGTGTTTGTTTGGGGTTGGGGTTGGCAAAAAAAAAAAAAATCAATTTAAGCTAAAATAATATCGAATTTTTTTTTTTATAAAACCACAGAAGAAAAAAAATAAATAAAAAATCACATTAGAGGTGTAATAAATTACTACAACTTAAACTAAATTTCAACTGAAAACTGAGTGTATGAAAATAATGAATATTAATAAATACTAAAATAATATAGAATTAATATTAAAGTAACATTGAGATGAATTCAGCAATGCAGAGGGTTATATATGAATAAAATGTATACAATTTTGTTTTTATGACAAAAGAAGGATAGTTCAGGTTGTAAAATGTCACATGTGACTTCCAAAAAGCATAAATATATGAAAAGCTTTACTGAGTAATATATTTACATTGACCTTATATTTACTTTTACCTTATATAACATATATTTAAAAACTTTATTGAAAGAATATGTCTGCTCATTTGTATTAAAGGACTATAAGGCTTTTTTAAAAATGGTATTAACGTTGTTAAAATTGTATAAAACCAACATGAAGAAGATTGTGTCTCATTTTAAAGAAGATTATTTAAGGTTTTTCTGTTTCTTTAGATCATGAATATAAGTCTGCCCTTCTGCGGCCAAACAAAGGTGTCCTGTATCATGTTCTCATGGCTGTAAGATCAGTAACCTATTGAAGCTGACACACACAATCTCTCTATCTGCTCTTACTCTTCTGTTTCTGAGTGTGGTATAATCACTTTGTCCGCATAAAGGCCTTTCCTGTGTAGCAGACCCCTCCCTTTCCCACCCCTGCTTTTGAACATTTCCTTGGTGTCGCCCAAGTGGCAGAAAATTGAGAAAGCTTTGTTAGCTGTCACTAGTGAGAAGAAAAGGATGGTGGGTGTAGAAAGGCCCCGGCCATGTGAGAATGATGGATAAGAGACACATTTAATCTGCCGGGTCATTGTTCAGAAATCACTTCATTATTCTCCGCTCGGCTCCACGAGCAATAAAGGTGTCATGAGAGTCCATCGCTTCACTCTGTACCACGGTACTTGAGGACGAAAAGAGCTGGTTTCTATTTCACTGGGAAGAATCCTATGTTTTGTTGCCGCTAGTTTACATTTTAATAGATTAGTTCACCCAAAGAAGAACATGCTGTCATTATTTACATGTCATTCCAAACCTGGTTCTTTTACTTTGTTTTGTGGAGTTTTAATGAACGGTGCCTCAGGCTTTCTTCACAAAAGTACAATAAAAGTATAATTCGAGTGATATTTTTTTGCATAAATATGAAGTCTTCTGCAACCATATTTTCCTAAAAGTTATTTTACACTAAAATCTGATTGGTTAGAAGTAACAGTGATTGTTAAACACAATATTGTTTTGACAATATTTAGTTTTCAATTATTCGTTCACGAGGAATTTCGCAAACTGGTAAAAAAAAGAGATATTTGAGATATTAAGCGGTAAGCGAGAGTGATTTACATGTTAAGTCAATGCAAACACACAATTTGACATCCTGTGTTGCGATTCGCGCTTTTGACGCACACAACGCGTGATTCGTGCGTAATGCTCAGGTTAAAAAGCTGAACTTTGCTGAAAATTCAAGTTTATCGCGCCACATTAACCAATCAGGAGCTTGCTCTAGTAGTGACATGATTACTAGCAAGCAGAGGCAGAATTCCTAAACTATGGAGGACAAAATCATTGTCGATGCATATGGAGGAGCTGTACGAAACGAAAAAAAAATCTTCGTACTTTAATAGAACAGGAATAAAAAGGAAATAAATACTAGATTCATTAAACCAAAGTTTGCCTATTAGATATACCCAAAATGAATTTTAGACCACTACAGAGACTGGAAGCACCTGGCAGAAGCCCCTCCCATGACGCAAATTTACGTGTGCAGTGAAGCGAATTT
>JAUMHI010000058.1:8080896-8120443 GCA_032359435.1 Enteromius unitaeniatus | reverse complement strand
GCTGTTTATTGAAAGGCACAGAGCAAAACAGACAGGCTTAAGGTCGTTACCGGCAGACAGGAGTGGAGGAGGCAAAGTGCGAGAATGGTCAGAGTCCAGGCGTGGGTCGATGCACAGTAAATACAATCCAGGTAGACAAAGAAACACAGGAACATATGGATATACATTTTTGCCATATCGTCCAGCCCTACTTTCAATGAATTTATGCTTTATATTGACTTAAAACAACAATAAAGCAATAATAAAGTTTGCAGGCCACATTTTTTTGTACTACATTGTTTTTGTTTCTTCTTATCTTACAACACATATACCTGGAAAGATATCTTAATAATGTTTTAAGCTTGTTTTTTTAATGTGCTTTTATTTATTTATTTATTTTACACAAATCACAAAATGGGTTATTATAAGGAATTCATACATAGCTCTTGCTATACAGTTATACTTTATAACCAAAAACAGCAAGATAATCCTAAAAGCTTGAATGTAGGCCATGCTCTATTGAAAGAAACAACAACCTTCTTTACTTTTCTTATTTTTTAACTTAAAGAATAGTTTTGGATATCTGAAAACACATCTTAAGAATGTTCTTAGCTTTTTCCTTGACCAAAAAAATAAATAAATAAATAAATAAATAAAAGTTCCAATTCTTTCTTAAGAGGTGTTGTAAATAAACTCTTAAACTTAAGCCTGTAACCCATCTTAAATCCCCAAAAAGTTAGAAATTTGAATTTGTTGGGTTGGGATGATAGATGACTCTAAACTAACACATCTGACATCTGATGCATATTAAATAGAAATTTGAAATCAAGAAATTAAGCATTGAAGCACCTGAGCGCAATCAGTGCACACCAGTTTCATTGGCCTTTTGTATAAAGCTCAAAGGCAATTGGTCTCTCTGGCGAGTTCCCATATGTAACATCGAAGTGATTCGACTGAAAGGGTAACTACTATTATGGTGTGCTATTGTCATTCTTGGCGCTTGACAATTATACTTAATTTCAACGTGAGGGTGGGTAAATTGTAACAAAATATTGATTTTTGGTTAAACATTTCCTTTTAAACCATGGATTCATGGATATAATTATTTCAGTCCTAATTCTTCATTGTTCACACTTTGACCAGTGTGTTTAGTCTGCCTCTCGTAGCCGGCTGGTTTAATCTGGTACCAGAGTATAAATGTTTTATCATTACTGGAGTTAATCCCAGACTTCAAACATAAAGACATCTTTTGTCTCTGCTTCTCACACCTTGTTGGTCCAACAGATCACTTAACCAAACAGACATCTCCCAGCACTCTGAGCTTTTCTCACTTCAGCATAAACTGTTTGTTGTTGAGTCTTTTTGGATTTTAACAAAGAGGGAGAGAGAGTGGGAAAGAAAAAAAGAGAGGAAGTGAGCGCCCTCCATGTGGTGATGTGGGAGCTGAATGAGACCCAAGAGCCTGCAGTGAGGGCCTCATTCTCTTAATTCAGGAATTCATTCCTTTTTATCCTCATCTGTGTGTCGTGTTTTATTACACCAGTTATCCGGCTGGAAGGACCCCCAGGATTTGGATGCCCGATAGATGGTTTTTATGGTTTTTGCAAGTTGTGTGGTGCATGACAAATTAGCACTTGGGCGAAGTGGAAAGTTGTATGGCCATCCGTTTCTTTGAAACAGCAAGACGGAGGGTTCCGGCAACATAAAGCAGCGTTCGGTCGAGGGGAAGTCTCTCAGCTTGACCAGATTTCGTGCAAAACATACATTTGTCTTTGCAGCCTGAAATGTTTTAAAGGGATAGTTCACCCCAAAACAAACTTTCTTACATCATTTACTCATTGTCGTCTTGTTTTTGTCTACCTGGTCTCATGGCATAAACGTACGTGTACACTTTTTACAGAGACACAAAATATGTACCAACGAGTACATATCACTGCAGCTTCCAAAATGAATAAACACTAGAGACTGTAAAACTAACTTCCTTTTTTACACAAACAAGGTTTGATTAATAAAGCGTAATTTTTGCACAGTTACTTGAAGAATATCATGTTATTACTTCAGAACTGTTTTAATACGCTGGGATATTTGAAAACTGATGCTTTTGAATTTTAGCATCACACATATCCAGCTTCTTACCAAACGATGGTAGGTTTTAGCGCCACTCAGTGGACATTTCTCTTTGAAACTGCGGCGAAACGTGCAGTAAGGTACGTAAAAACCGTGTTGCACAGAAAGTAAACAGAGGTCCATATATTTATGTGACCACATTGTTTTTTGTCAGTATTTGTTAGAAATCGTCTTTCGTGGCTTATGGAAGAAATAAAGTCATACAGGTTTAGAAATGTCTCAAGACTGAGTAAACAATGACAAAGGTTTCAACTGAAGCTCTCGCTAACCGCTAAACAGCCTCCGTCGGTAAAAAGCACCATTGAAGTTTGCTGACAGTATGATTCAGCGTTTCAGAGTGAATTTTATTTTGTTTTTCCTCAGTACTTTCGGATTTATTTTTAGCCATGTTGAGTCTGTTGCCCAGTGTCCTGAGATGCTCAGAAACGGGAGGTGTTTACTTCTCGTGCTTCCAAGACTCGTAAACTCCAGCAGGAATGTGAATACTTTTGTTATATCCACTTTAACAAAGCCACTTGTGACTGACTCAATTCTTTTTCGCTGTTTCCTCACGCCTGTGCAGAAGATTTTGTCTTCGTTTTATGAAAATATTATCCGGAGAGTTCTTTTTAGCAGCAAAAAGCCAAAACACTGAAAGAACTATAGACTGCATGCTTGTAAGAAATGTAATATTTTTAAACTGTTTCAAACCAGCTGTTCTGTGCTTTACATCAGCCACATGCCGGGTAATATATTTAGCAGAAGCTACTGTACTTACACTCTCAATTAAATTTAGCTCGACTCATCTTCCCCTGGCTTCTATTAGTGTGGTAGAAGTAATGGATAGGGTTTATTTTTCTGTCTAACCCAATTTTATCATGTGCATAGTTAGCCAGGAAGGTCTACTGACACAAATTTCACTCATTTGTGTCACTGGCGGATTCAGGTTGCAGGTATAACTATATGTAGTTCCTTCCATAATCTATTCTGGATCCCTTAGATCCCAGTGCCACATGGTTCTGTGGCCTTCTAAAGTTAAAGCTCCGCTTTGGTTAAAATGTTTGGATCCATGTGTGCAACAAGTAGAACAACAGATGAGTTCATTTTGATCTATGCATTATGAACTTACACATGTACTTTTTTATATAAAAATGCAATACAAAATGATTCAATACTTCAGTATTGAATAAACATCTGGAAAACAGATATACCTATTCAGCTTCATATGTTATTTCTTTAAGGCTGGAGGCTAGGGACCAAACATTTTATATTAGTTCACCCACATTTTATAATAGTTCACCCAACAATGAGAATTCTGTCATCAGTTAATCCCTGTTATATTATCTTATTCTAGACCAGATATATATAGAACATTAAGGGGCAGTTTCCCAAACAGGGTTTAAGACTAGTCCTAGATTAAAATAAGTGTTAAGAGCTGTCTAAACTGGAAAAGGCTTTGCACTGAGATATCTTTAAAAATACATAATTGCCATTGTTTGGTGTTAAAATGCTCATAGATAATGCATTTTTGTAAGACATGTTTCTTAAATGTCCTAAATTAGCAAAGGTCTAGTCCTGGCTTAATCTAATTCCTACCCGGGAAACCGGCCCTGAAGGTTATTTTTTAACATTTCTATTTAGCTTTCATTTATTTTTATTTAACTGTACGTTTTAGCTGTGTTTTTTTTTTAAAAAGCAGATATTAGATCTATATTTTAGATTTGTTTCAATTAATGAAAACTAAAATTTCCGTGATAATAGCACAATTAAAAAATACTCGACTCTATTTTCTATGTAATTATACTGAATTAATTTATTTATTTGCAATACCAGCTTTAACAAGAAGCTGCATAGAATAATAGAGTGAACTACTTACCCACTGTTTGGAAAAAGATAACTGAAAGTTTCACACGTACTGACAGATACACAGACAGCAGTTTCCATTCAGTAAATCTGACTGAATCCAGATGATTTCAGCAGTTTATAGCAACATTTTGGGTTTTGGGTTCCGTTCCATGTAAATTAATGACCATATGGAGGTAAATGTGGTTCTCCTCTTAACTGTAATTAGATTTTATAATGATCAAGTTTGTCATCTTTCCCAGTGACCTACTCATGATAATCATTTTGTAATTTTTGGCAGTGATTGAAAAGAAAAGTAATAACCTAGAAATCACTTTATTTTTGGTTTGGAAAGACATTAGGGTGAGTAAATGTTAAAGAACATTTTAATTTTTGGGGTCAGATTTTGTTTTGTGGTTGTGTTTCCCATTCACTGTTTTGTCATAGTGGGCTACAATTGTGGAAAAGTTGCTTAAATAGGTTTTGGAGTAAATGTTTGTAGCTGTGGAAATCAGAGTTGGTCCTTACTACCAGAAGCATGTTCATATAACAGGTTCTTATGTTTGACACAGATGGGATACATGAATGCTCTCCAAATGTTTGAAATACAGTAAAACGAGGAAAATGCAGGGGAAGGAAATAAACGTCTGAGAAGGACCTGAGACATTTTGACAGGGCAATGTCATAGCAGCCCAGCACAAGTGCTTAACTCATCAGCCCATGTTTTGCTTAAGCCTCTCACTTTGGTAATGGATCATACTTTGATTTTCCACCTCATCTGTTTTCTCAGTCAAGCTGTCAGTGTGATTTTCATGTGCTGTTGGTCTGCTAAAGAGCCACGATCGATGTTGACCAGTTGTACGGGCTAGACAAAGTTCCTGAACAAAACTTTTGTGCAGTTATAGGACAGCACGGTCATTTTTAAAGGATCTTTGTTGTTAATCATGAAAATGAACAGATTAGGTCGAACAAAAAAGGTTTCAATTACTATCCCAGACCTTTAATCACTAAGCCATACAACCTCTAAGCCAATCTGCAACTTTTTTTCTTTGAATCTGTTCATTTGTTACACTGTGCTCTTAAAGCATTAGTTATATTAGTTGTTTTTTCATTTTTCACAATAGTTTGGATATGAAATGTGCCGGGGGAGAGGTTCTAAAATGTTAAAGCTCTGTAATGTTTGAAAATAAAGTACCACCTATACTAAACCTAACCAATAGCAAACATAAGAGAAAAACATATTGAACCTGTATTTTAGTGCTATTCAGTGGTAATTTCTTTTGAAAACTGCAGTGATATGTACTTACTGGTACATATTTCATGTCTTTCTAAAAAGTACCCCCAGGCACGTTTATGCCATGAGACCAGGTTGACAATATCCTTCTTACACACTCACAAACAAACAAAAAAGCTAAAGTTCACTAAAAACCAGGGGGCCTAAAAATGACATGCTAACTAGAGGCTAGTTTACCACAAGCCAAGCATTCAGAGCTCTGACATTAGTGCACTATGTGAGCTGGGCAGAAAGAGCCGTAAGGCCAAACCAAAGTCTGGTGTGCAGATTGCAGGTTCAAATCCAGGCTGGAATTTGAGAGCATTTCTAATATTTATAATGTCTGGAAATATAATAATGACAGCACTTACTTAATGTATACTTACTGTTAAGGAAACATCTGATTAGTAAGTTGAGAAATAGTTTGCAACTTCAAATGTAATTTGGTTGTTTTTATCTATTGTGACCCAAAACTATTTTGTATGAAAATATGGTGAAATAATTAATGCATAGGTATGCTAGGTAGTATAGAAAATATGTTTTCTAAATAAGTTTAAATACTCTAAGTGCATTCAACTTTTTTCTCAAGCATTTGTTTTTCACAATTCAGCATAGAGACAAAAAAAAAAACTCCTCAGTGGTTGAGGTACATTCTCCGTTTTTAGCGCTTTGTCACTTTCAAAAACCGTTCCAGTCGACAGAGGTTTCATTTTCACATTTGCAAGTGTGAAGTTTACAACAGACATTGTAGAATGGCATCAGTATGCTGGCAGGAGCTCCACGCAGATCTTCTGCTCCTGAAGTGTTTTGAGTGGTCTGGCAGGAGGGACAGAAAGGAAACCTCAAACTTTCAACAGAAGCTTGATCAAAGCCGCCCTTCCAGGGTCTCCATTGTATAACCATTGAATGGAAGGATGAAAATATCATCTGACATGACTGTCAACAATCCTGGAAATCTCCAGATGAGTCTACAGGGATGTCTTATTGCCCAACCCCATCCACCAGGGGAACACTCGGTCTCTGATTAAGCATTTTGTGAGAGCTGTTGATCCATTTGGGGTCACGCAGGTCACAGTTTGAAGATGGGGGCAGCGATACGAGCTGCGCCTCTGAGGGCGAACGCATTAGGCTAGTTTTTCTTATTTGTGGGTGCAACTCGCAAAATGAAGACCAGATGGCAGGAGCTGATGTTGATTAAAGATTTTTGAGAATGTTTCTTCGTTTTGTCATGGTGCTAGGTCATCTGACGTAACGAAATCTTTGCTTCAGATCATGGAATGCGAATGGCCTTGTTTTGTGGTCTTGCTACATGCATAAATCCTTTTCGGAGAGCTTTGTGTTCTTCCTCAAGGGCTAACATCATGCTGAAAAAACAACTTATACCAGCCCATTACACGAAAACAGCAATACTCTGACCAAAGCGACTAAATCACATACATTCGCACTGACAGAAAACCTTATTGCGAGAAATCCAGCAGTTTTGAATTAATACATAAGCGCCTGGCAAACAAAGTCATGCAGGGGATGTGTGTAAACTGTGTGAGAAGATAAATGGATGTCATTCAAGCTCTGTTTATTGAACTTTTTTTTAACCATCGTGACAGCAATTTTGCTCAGCCTGAAGACTGTTTTGAGAATCTTCTCAATCCGATTGGTCATTTCCAATCATGATGATCTAATATTTACATTTGCATTTTAAATATTTATTGCATTTATGATTTGTATATTTCTATGTACCTTATTTAAAGTAAAACATATGCAACACGCTGTTGTAAAGTCCAGTATATCATTATGCTAAATTAAATTAGACTGCCTATGTAATCAGACGAAGTGGATAAAATGTTAGTCTTCAGTTTGACATTCTAAACAAACAAGGCTTCTTCACCGCCCGGTGAGCCTGACTATGTTTGTTTTACTCATTAACTCCTCTCTTCCGTCTTCCCTGCGGTGTAATCGTATGCAAATCACATTACGTTTTTTCGACTGCCACTGTAGTCTGTGCAAAAACAGCTTGCATCACACAGGTTTCTAATTGTGGAGTTTACTCTGGCCCTGCCAATTGAGCCTCCTTTGTTTTTAATCATATAAAACCGGGGGTGTGTTGAGCGGGCAGCACTGTAAATCCTGTGGCTCTCAGGGGAAGATTGTTCCCCTCTGTGGCCTTTATGTATTCCAGCTGCATAGATGCACTGACTCCAGGGAATCATGAGTTGTAGTAGTAATCTCATGCCTCGCAATGTCATGGTAACGCTAATGTTTCAGTCTTTGAACGTCGAATTTGATATTTGTTTTTCAGCAAATTGATTTTGCATGGTTGTTGATTTTGTGTTTCTCATGTGATGTTTTAATGTTTCCGAGAATTAATAAAAGATAAACAAGATGAGAAAAGAAAAATAAAGTAAAATATAATAATAATAAAAAATAATATATATAGATATAGATATAGATGTGTGTGTGTGTGTGTGTGTGTGTGTGTGTGTGTGTGTGCACAAACAAATATTTGATTTTCTATTTAATTCATTTTATGTTTTCCTTGTTAGGACAGGGCCAGATTTAAAGCATTAACTTCATTTCCATGTTTTTTTTCTTCACATACATTTTATTGTTTATGACAAATGCTGGACATCCAACAAAACTTGCAATATTTTGCCATAAATGCATCTGTCACTTCATAGAATCACATTACCCAAGCTGTACACCATGCATCATTTGCACTATACCCACCAGGCCATGTCTCTGACTGTTTGAGCAAAATGTCTTTCTTTTTATACAGCATGCTTCGTAAAAAACATTACTCACTAATGCAGACCACTTACTGTATTGCTAGCTGAGAATCACAAGCTAGCGGATCAATTGTACACATAGAGCTCTTGATGTGGATGTGTTTTCTGCCAGTGAGGCATGAAATGCGCTCCGAATAGGCTCCATTGCAACCAGCATTGAGTCTTTGATTTAGCAGCTGGAAGAGAAACTTCTACCAGCGGAGCTAAATGATCTAAATCTGGAGGACCGCCTAGTCCAGGTGGGCTCAGTTTCACGCTCACTACGTATCCTGTTAAGTTCTGCAGCGTTTAATCATTCACGGCACATGTATCATGCAAGCTGCTTCCCAGCATTTTGTCTTGGTCTAAATGCATTAAAAACATGCTTGTGTAGGGCTAATGCTAGCTAGTCTTACACCTCTTAATTTTCTTCAAAATGCTGGTAGCTCAGTGATTTCACGGCTTGTGTTTGTGAGTAAAATGTCCTGCTGAACTCACTGTGTGTCCTGTAGAGTTCAGTATTGGGGTTTGCTGGCTGCAGTTTTGACATTGTGATGTGATTGAGCTTAACCACAAGCAGGTGGGCTAAAAAGCTAGCGGTGTGAGTGACACAAGGTGGTGGGGGGTGGGGGCCTCTGGCGGGAAGAGAGGCCAGTGTGTGTGTTTGTGGATAGTGCAAAAAACAGAAAAATAAACATTAAATGGGAATATTATGGAACAGTGTAGTTAGCATTTAACTGCTTAGAAGTGCACTAGCCAGGTGCTAACATGTTATTTTATCGAAGCTGAGGACAAGTAGCTAAGAATACGCAACATTTTCTAAGCTAGCTAGGCCTATAAAGGTTAAATGGGCAAAAGGTAGCAACATCAAACATCTATGTAGCTAGAATAAGTCAAAAGTCAAAAACAACAAGGATAAAGAAGTTTCAAATGGGTACTTTGGTGCGCAGTGAAGGGGGGCATAGAGACCAGGGGTGGCTGATCAAAGCGGCCGGTTGGGGGTGCACAGCTTGATGAAGGATTGAAAGTAAAGTTGGGGGCAAGGCCATATACGGCTTCATAGGCAAGGAACGGTGTCTGAAATTGAATTATACCAGATACTGGCAGCCAGTAACAGGACCTGAGCAGATGTGTAACCTGAGAGTATTTCCAGAGGTTAAAGGCAAGTCGAGCAGCAGCGTTCTGGATGCACTCAAGGGTATTACGTGCCGGTAACCTGGAAAAGAGGGAGTCGCAGTAGTCGTAATGTGATTATTTGTTCATTGCTAGGTATTTTCTGAACTGATTTGGAGGGAAATCTACATGAAATCAAAATAAACGTACCCTGTTTATTTCATTAATGCACATTCCTGATTGTATTGTGAACGTGATATCAAAGAAAAATGTCTTTGTTCAAAATCTTTGATGAAAAAAATATGACCCACTCCACCACTGAAATGACTTATCATTTCAGGTCATGTCATTAAGGACAAGTTCTTCAAATCATATGGTTTCACAGGACTCTTACCTGAGTGCTCTGCATCGCAAGTGCAGTGCTGTACCGGGTGGGCTGTCGAGCAATCAAATCAGTCAAGCATACATATGGAGCTGGTTATGTGATGAAAAATACCTTTTTAAAAAACATTTTTGAAGTTATACCATAGCACTGGCCAAGGAACCGTGCGAAAACAAGTCCTTACTTATCAAAAACCTGCCCCACAATCATAATTTGGCATTGTACCCCCTGTTCATTTAACTGCAGTGAATTTTAAAAAAGTGTAATCGTTTCGCAAAAAAACAAACGTTTTTCCAATGAGCCTACGGTATGTTGCAAGAGTACATCTTTGAATGATGGTTGTTCTAATTCTGCAGAGAGCTTTTAGTGAATTCTGTGGACACAGATTCCATGTGTGGGACTAGTTATTGCTAACACGCTTGATTATTGGACTACAACAGCACGAAAACGGCTCTTTTGGCATGGTTTACCATAAATACACACAGATTTGAACAGATTTAAAGTGTTACATTGCAAATGTTGAATGCAGTGAGTGATATATTATGATGTGAGGACATTATTTGTTGTGTGATGTTGTATGAGCATAACCGGACCATTTTTTATCCAATATCTCCTCAAGGGTTTACAAGCTCTCTTTGTCTGCTATGTGATGGAGTAATTTGTTTGATTCTCAAGAATGAGGCAACAAATAATGCGTGTTTGTGTTTGATAATACACAACAGATAGTCTATATACACTGAGGCGTCAGGAAGGCCACAGCGGATTCCCAGCGACGCTGTGAAATTCTTTGTGGTTATCAAAGACACTCTAAAAATCACTTGGTGATATTGTGATAACCTCACTGTCTTCGTTTCTCTCTCTTTTCCCTCCATCTACTGAGGAAAAGCTGTAAGAATCCGAGCCTTTTTATTGAGTAACAGCAAGTCTTTCCTGTCTCAGTGTGTGGTGCTGTAAATGAAAGTTGCACACTGTTATGTAAGTCTTGTAGAACTTATGGATTTGAACAGTCATAAATCATTGCAATATTGGGATTAAGAATCCGTCCCCTCTCAATTGGCAGTTTTACAGTGTTTTTGTTCGGGGTTACCCCATGCAGAGGTACAGTTGTACATGGTAACTATGTGACTGTAGCTAGTTATCAATTAACACATCTACACAAAACTTTTACTACATGGGTACTAATGGTTAATTATTACACTGAGGTTTTGTATGGAGCCAAG
Source organism: Enteromius unitaeniatus (assembly GCA_032359435.1). Classification (NCBI taxonomy): domain Eukaryota; kingdom Metazoa; phylum Chordata; class Actinopteri; order Cypriniformes; family Cyprinidae; genus Enteromius; species Enteromius unitaeniatus. The sequence continues at coordinate 8,109,766 of JAUMHI010000058.1, read as the reverse complement.
TCAAATAGTATTTTTATGCCTATAATTTGAAACAAAACTCTTCTAAAACTTAAGTTAAACTTAAGTTTAACTTAACTTAAAACTTAAATATACTTAATTTTAAATTATATATAATAATATATATTTGTATTATATTATATTATATTACTATTTAAAAAAATAATTAAAGTAATAATTTTTTTACTTTGTTGACAATTGTTTTGGGTACATATCAAATTTTAGTGTAAAAAAAGGATGTTACTTAGAGAAAACATTAAGAAGTGTTTAATTTATCTATTTGTTAAATTAATTTAATGTATTTTTTTTATGCGGTGTATCACATTTTGGCATATACCAATGTGAAATTAGTTTTGGATGGCAAGCTGTGGCTTAGTATGGACTAAATTCTCCACACTTTTTATCTGGCATTGAACCAGCTCTATATAGTGACACCTAGAGGCCAACAAGGGAAGTTATTAATTTCCAAACATCACAAGAGGCTTTGCTTTTAAATGATGGGGGTGACTGTGTACATTTCCTATACATCTGTCTTGCTCTTTTTTGTCTTTCTCAGGTTGGTAAGTGTGTGAACATACCAGAGCTCGGTTCGAGTCACGAGCCTGTGTAAATATGACTGTAAGTCAACATAGATCATCATTTTATCTGTGATACTACAGCCAAACATCTGTGGTCGAGACACATCCTTTGAAAATCGATTTGCTGTAAATGTGAATCTTGTAAGGTAAATCATATCTAATAGCCTTGAATATTACCCTTCCAGCTCATAATGACACAGACGGAGACAAAAGAATGGGTAAATATGGAAACTGTGGCTGTCAAACCATAGCTGATGTTAAGTCAAATGACCTTAAAATGGCTGACAAGGAGAGCCGGCGTGTTTTCTACGTTCCTAATGTTCTTTTCTCTTTTCATATTTCATGTTTATCATCTGGGCGCACATTGTGTTTTCTTTTTCCTCTCTGCCCACAGATGGTTATGATAAGGAAATCTGTCTCTTCGGTAAAATGAGGTCTAATTCCAGGCAGTTTGTTCATTCCTGCCTTTTAAAGTAAGCCAGGGGATTAATGATAAAAGTTCTTCATCATTCATCATCTGAGCAGATAGTTTAGAATACAGCTTGGACAGTTTGACAATACCTTACAATATCATATTCTTCTAGAGATAATGTTGAACATTAAGCAAATGTCAATCAAACTGGATCCCAGAATTAACAGAATTTAGAATTTTCTGCATCTTTTTTTCTGTACAGTAATTCACTATACCGTCCAAATGTAGTGACAGTATTTCAGGATTGAATTTTATCAATTGTAAGTTTTACAGTTTACTTTTCACTGTAGCTCTTATTTATTTATTATGTATCTAAAGTGTTTTATTTGTGTGTGTCCTTGGAGAAAATATGTTTATATTTAAATAAGTATATGTTTTTAAATGTAATTTTTCAACTTTCATATTAATTATCACGGGGTACCCCATGATTTACTCATCTTCAAGCCATCCTAGTTGTATATGACTGAGTTATATTAAAACATGTCCTGGCTTTTTCAACTTTATAATAGCATTTTGATGCCCAAAAAAGTGTGTACATACTCATACTCATATTTAGAAGGCCTTTATTAACCCCACTCGGGAGCCATAAACTTTTTATAATGTATGCAGTTTTTTTTTTCATAGCTTCAAAATCTTAAACCCTATTAACTGTCATAAGCTTGGAAGAGTCTGAAGAAAAAAAGTCATATACACTTTGTGTGAATAATTCAGAAAGTAATTTTGGTGATTTTTTGGTGAACAATCCCTTTAAAAGTATGACGGGAATTTATGACTTATTCAGTTCAGTATCAAATCTGATTTTGAAAAGTAAGACTGGTTACCACCTGGTTAGCTGCTACTTAGTCAAACTACAGTAGTTCTTCAAGGGTTAGTTCACTTTTAAATGAAAATTCTGTCATTAATTGCTCACCCTCATGTCGTTCAAAACCCGTAAGACAGAAATATTAATAACATAATAATAGTAATAACATAAATTAAGATATTTTTGATAAAATTGGAGAGCTGTCTGACCCTCAATAGACAGCAACACAACTGAAATGTTTCCAGCTCCAGAAATGTTACTTTAGTAAATACATCGGTAAAACAGTCCATGTGACATCATTGGCTCCATTCTTCTCCCAAGTTACGTCTTTCGCCCTGGTTGAGTAAATTATGCTGCTTTTGTTTACTTTGCGTAAGAAAAAGTATTCTCATAGCATCGCAAAACTGAAGTTGAGCCACTGAAGTCACACGGACTGTTTTACTGATTTAGTTGCTATGTTTTTGGAGCTGGGAACACTTAAGTTGTGTTGCTGTCTAAGGAGGGTCAGATAGCTCTCTGATTTCATCAAAAATATCTGTGTTCTGAAGATGAACAAAGGTTTACAGGTTCGGAACGACATGAGGGTAATTAATGACAGAATTTTAATTTTGGGGTGAACTAACCCTTTAAGACATGATCTAGTCTCAATCCTAAAGTGAAAAAATCTGATGAAATACCTTGCAGTGCTAGAAACTAAGCAGTTCATACAAAAGGACACCTTTTCAGCAGAAAATACCATTTTTCATTGACATACTAGTCAAACTCTTTCGAACCATTTTACACTTACTATGGTGGTCATGCTAATGGGCCGATGGTGATATTTAAGCTTCTTATCCCGGTTTGTGAGTTTTGTGGCCAACCAGGGCGGAGAGGGGCGGTTTGTTTTGGAATGGAAGGCTGTGGCGAGGAGGTGGGAAGGGCAGAACCGCCGCAGGACGGCTCGCCCTGTTTCCTCTCACGTTTGGCACTTTTATGAGCGAGAATTCCTTCCCTGAGATTCAAGCGCTCTACAGTGGATTGTTCGAAGGTGGGGTGTGCGCTCAGGAAGATCTGTCTTCATAAACATAGACATTAGTGACTGCTGGGTCTGCTCCCCATTCTTAGATACAGTAACCCAAGCTCAAGCCAGAGACTCGCATCTGCCATCATAATGGATGCCTCTGGTATTCTCCTTGTGTGGCGCGGAAGGAGGAATTTCACACAGCACCTTTGTTTTGCTCATAAATCTCCGCAGTGAAACAATACTCGCTGCGGTCAGAGCATGCTAATCATCATCCATCTCTCTCCCTCTTTAGCTTTATGTTGCGATTATCTTCAGGAAAAAACGCTGAGCTCTTAGCGAGGTTTTAATGATTCCTTAATGCTCGGAAACTCGTAACGGTCACTGGTGCTTGAAGCTCATCTTTCCCCACCTTGACGCTGTTGTGTGTCAGCTCCTAGCAAGGTCTGTTGCCAATGATATTCTTTACAGAGCTCTCCATTTAAGCTTATGTGCTGTTGAAAGTTCGGTAGGTTATGCTTTCCGCAACCAAGGCATTTTATATCTGTTTTTAAAACATATGTATTTTCATCACCACTTATGTGCCTTGTTTGCACTTTAAGTGAAGTCAGTTAAAACAGAGATGTATTGTAGTTAAAGAAATCGTTATCCAATCTCTCTTATTAAATCGGTTTGTTTAAATGTTTTTTTAAAAGAAACCTATTTTGCTTACATAGTCTGCATTTATTTGATCAAAAATACAGTAAGAATAGTAATATTGTGAAATATTATTACAATTTAGTTGATCTATTTTAAAATGTAATTTATTATTATTATAATTTATATTGCAATTATTGCCATTATTCCATTTTCATATTTCCATTTTCCAACAAAATGTTTTTTTTATTATATTGTGATTTGCTGCTTAAAATTCTGTGTAAACCATAATTTTTTCCAAGATTATTTAAAGAATAGAGAGTTCCAAAGAAATTTTACTTTACATTACTATTACATATTTTACATTTTCCACTTTAAACGGTAGTAGTCATGTATATACATTTTGTTAGCTACTCTAAAAGTTACTGAAAATAAGGAATCTTTTTCTATCGCGAAAATAATGAGGACCATAATTAAGTTGGCAGCAAGAGATTACAAATAAATTCACATAAAATACAACTAATAAACAAGAAACATATTAATTTATATAACAAAGTCAAAAACAGTGACAAACGACAAGATTAAACTAAATACTTTGCTGCACAATAGACTAAAATGCCGCACAGGGACTTTTGCGGAGACATTTAAATGAATCACATTTTTAATGGGTTTATTTATATAAAGCGTCCAAACAAACCAATTCATTACAACGAATCAGACTTCCCAAGGTTTGAGTGTTTGTCAATTTGTCTGGTTAGGACGCAGTGTTACACAAAATCAACATCCTTGTTTATTCTAGAATAACATACTTATCGACCAATCAGTGGCCTCAAACTTTTAAGGAAGTTTTAGGGTAAGAGCCAGTAACAATGTTATAATTCCCCTTTATAGGGTGTAGATTTAGGGCAAGGGTTTGATTAAGGATACTGCTACAGATTGGATTGGATTTAAGGATGTTGATGGAGGTACGTATCTTGTTTGGTTAACTCAGTTAGAAGAACATAAAATCATGCAAGGCTTCCCTGAAGAAGACAAAAAATTTACAAAAGCTAATCTTTTGCTAATTTTGTTTGATCTTTCTGTGCAAAATTTCAACTTTAATTATCAGAATAGTTCAGTAAAGTACATGGTTTATTTCAAGTCGTGTTAGTCTATATAAAGGTAACGATAACTCTGAGATGGTACAATATTTTGGTTGTAGAGGTTAGCATTAAGTTTGTTTCTGTTGAGAAAATGTTTCTCTTGGGACATGTTCATGAGAGGAGTGAAGCAAGGAAAGTACACAGTGATTTGTTTTCATTTGTTTGACTGAGATGACTACTAATTAGGTATCTCTTGCCATCTGAGGTCAGTTCTTACCAAGCTATGCTGAGAAATTCACTTTGTTATTGAAAGATCTACCCGGAAACTTTATGTTGGATGAACATCACTGGACTGGGAGAGGAGGGAAAGGCCAAAGCCGACACGAAGAAGTCCCTCTTGAGTAAACAGGAGCATTGGAATTAATCAAAGAGCCTTTTTTTCTTTACATACTTGTGAAATTGGCTGGAAAACTTTATTAATTGTAATCTGAGAGTTTACATGGAGAAAAGCGCATTTTGAAAAGTGCAGAACATGCAGATTTCTGAGATTTGTTTTTTTCTGTCTATCATCGTAGGAACACATATGCTGAATGCTGTTTTCCCACAGTCTGCTCATGTGTTTACTGCACATTTCAGTAATGCGTTATTTTTTGTAGAGGATAAAAATGTTGCGTATCGAAACAGCAAAAGACAGAGTTTACTAAGGTTTGATGCCACTTAATTGACTTACTGCTACTTAATTGTTAGGTTGGCACAATCTATATTGTTCTATTGATTAACTATGTAACTGTAATACAGTTATTAAAGAACATAGTTTTGTTTAAACAAACAATTGTTACTGTACCATATTGCAATTCATAGAAATCACATTCATCTTCTATGACGTTGCCTTGACAAGATTAAAAATTCTCTCAAAATGGTAAACCTATGAGACTTATATAACACAGTTGATTTTTAGTTGGTTTGAAACATAGTATAGTTTATGGTGGCCCAGTAGCACACAACACAATGAAATCACCACTTGTATTTATTGTGTTGTGCTAATTTTGTTGTGTTGCGTATTGTTTCTATAAGGGTGTGCAATATATATCGTTCGATATATTCATGTGCATCTCATCAATAAAGCTGGTTCTTTGTTTAGCGGTAAATCTCAATCCGCTGTTTTAAAATGGACCGCCAGTTCATTCACAGAGGTGTAGATCACTGACAAGCTACACCCGCAAAACTGAACGTGATGTTGCGTAGCTTGTCACTGATCTTTGGCTCTGTGTATTAACTGGCGTTCTGTTTAAAAAGAGCTGATGGAGATTTACAGCTAATCGAAGAACCGGCTTTAGTGAGGAGATGTGCATATATATTTATATGTGTGTGTGTGTGTGTCACGCAGCCCTAGTTTCTATTGTTTTGTGCAATTTTTTTGTGTTGCGGCTTGTTTCTATTGTGTTGCCCTAATTTTGTTGTGTTGCGATTGTTTCTGTTGCTCTGTGCTAAATTTGTTTTGCAGCTTGTTTCTATTGTGTTGCGCTAATTCTTGTGTTGTGTTGAGGCTTGTTTTCATTGTATTGCAGTACTTTCCCTGTGTTGCGGCTTGTTTTCGGTTCTGTTGCACTAATTTTGTTGTTGCGGCTTGTTTTAATTTGGTTGTAGTTGGTTTCCATTGTGTTGAGCTAATTTCATTGTATTTGTGGCGTATTTTGTTATGTTCTGCACTATTGGGCCACCATTGTTACACCTAAACATGTTTTTTTTTCTCTCTCGATTGAATACACATCATTTTTTTATGCTTTATACATCAACGGCATGGCTCCTATAAAATAAAAAATTGTTGCAATGTGCTTGCCCTAATGTCACTCTAAACCTTTAAATCAACCTTTAAGACCTGTAAGATTCTGCAGGACACAAAAGAAGAAATTAAGACCATGTTAAGGCCATGTGGAGAAAGTAACTGGGTGTCTAGAAAATAACATTGGTCCCCATTCAGTTTTATTGTATGTACAAATATATATATTTGTCTTCCAGAAGAAATGACATCTTCTTCATTAATTGGCATCTTCATAAATAGGCATTAAATTATCAGTCCAGATATTTATCCACTTTACCAGAACAGTCCGAGAAAAGATAATATGTGCTTGCTGCTCTGCAGTCTTGTTACACCATATACCGTAGACATAGAACGGGGCTTTAGATTCTCTTCATCACCGCTGGTCTGGTGGTTTGGGTTTGGAAAACTCTCCTGGGTCTGTGTTTATTCAGCTTTAAACCAAATAAACCCAGAGTAGCAGATCGGTCCTGGGACACAGGATGCAGACCTCAGCCCTCTCAACCCATCTTACCCAGCTGGGTCAAAACCTTTTCTTTTCATCTCAGTGCATTTTGTTACTCTATCCAAAACAATTTCCTCATGCATTAGCACTGCAGGCCCTCGCTACGGTTTGCCAAAGTGGGTTTCCAGTTTAGGACGTTGATTTTACTGTTGTTTTAGAATGAAAAAACAAGAAGGACAGAAACGGTAAAGGTTAAATGCCTAAAATAAGGTCTTGTGGTTAACACCCTTGTTGAAAAAAACAACATATGCTGGTTAGGCATGTTTTGAAGCATGGCAGCTGGTTTGAGCTTGCTTAAGTCGGTCTTTGAGCTGGTTTAAGCTGGTTCAGAGCTGGTCCAGCAGCTTACACCTCATGAACATGCCTCCATAGGTAGCTCACTTGTTTTTGGAATATAGAAGAAAAAAATGTGACCATTGAAGGGCATCTCTGTGAAAATAAGCAATGGCTTCTTAGTGCGAGATCTTTGGTTATGAATACTGAAAGGAATCTTGGTCTACAAACTGACATTATGCATATTTTCAGCTGAGGAGGATATTGTTTTAAGTCTAAAGATAATCTCAGGGTTTAGAAAGAAATTTCTTTTAGGCAAAAGCAAAATTTCTTTGAGAGATGAATGGGTTTTAGCCATGGTAGGATTCTTTCCTGTCTTCTGGGTTTTTTTCTCAGCTTTATCCATCATGATTGCGTTCATTCCTTTCCACTCTTTTCCCATCAACCCCCCCTTCTCTCTCTCTTTGCGGGCAGTTATTGTGCAGGAGACTCATATTGAAGTTTCACAGCCTCTTTGCTGCATATTGCAGCAAGTGCTTAGAGAAGTGCTGCCATCTGAGCCAATACAACTGGAATACATAACGAGTGAAGGCTGAAGATGGGAAGATATTGTTTTAACTACAGCATTCAATCAGTCTGAGAATGTACTAATACAGTAGACTTGTTTAGATTCTCTTTCTCTCTCTCTCTCTCTCTGAGAAATGGCCTATTGTTTCTGGAGTGCTGGTTTTTCAACATACTAAATACAGTGAGTCTGTAGCGAGTGATTGCTGGCAGGAACATAAGCCCTGTGGCAAACAGGCTTGGTAAGTCTTATTTGTTATTATTTTAGATGTGAGAAGATGTAGTAAGAAACGTAAATGAGTAAAACAGTACCCGTGAGCTATTTTTAGCTTGTTAGCTATTTTTAATAAACACATGTGCTCTGCGCATGCGTGAGGCGAGTTAGCTGTCTATATCAGCAGCTATCAACATTCAAAAGAGAAACTGGAACATCCTTTTTTTTGTGATTTATTAATTTTCGCTATATGCTTGGTTCGTTGCGTTGTCCGATATGTAAATGAAACGTTGCATCTGTGCTCTTTAATTTGCACATAGTAAATCACTCTCATTAATTTCCACATCCATTGCCACTGTTTTGGAATTACGCTTTTGCACTAAATTGCCTTGTTTAGTAAAACTGGCCCTTTATTATCCTTTAAGATTAGGCATGAATTTATAAACTATTCACACCCAAGAGTAGGCTCAGTATATTGTTTAAAAAGTGTGTAAACTGGTAATATAATCAGTATTTATCTAAAAGGAAGAGATAGTTTATTTCTGTAATGCCTACTATAGCTGATGATTTCCAGGAAAAAAAATCATAATTACTTAACAGTTAAGTGATTAAATAGCAAATCTAAGGTTCTTTAACAAGTATGCAATTGAAGCAACGTACTCTCCCATGAGAGTTGTTCTCAGTTGTGTTGATGTGAGAGTGTGAGGGCTTCAGACACAATACAGACTGGCACACTGGATGTGAATCTGTTCCAAATGGGCAAACTATCTTCAGGAAGACAAAGGCCCATTGAGTGTTGGCCGAGTGTCTTTGCCAAGAGTGGATTATGTCCATTTTAGTGACATCACAAAATAAAGCAGCCTATTCCGCGAGCAAAGCTCCTCTGAATGGCACTGTTATCAGCACTTCAATATGCAGTTTGGCTCAGACCGGGGGGTTTGAGGTTCCCTGAGGACTTCTGTAACGCCTTCTCCATTGCTGTATTTATTTAGTCAAAGAGGAAATTGTTTACTGTTGTTTATAGCAACGTTTTTTGGCCTAATTGGCTGTCAGATACTTGTAAAGGCCTTTGGCATTAATAGATGCCAGTTGGCTGCGTGTATCGTTAATAAAATCACCCTCTTCTCAGATGGCTCTGAATGTGACTGATAATATTCATTGCTTGAATCCATTGGGAGTTGCTTGTCAAAGCTGTGGGTGGGATGGTGATGAAGTTCATGTCACATGGAGTTTTAGAAGCCAGTAGATTATCTCACCTCAGTGACTCCCAAAAGAAATGCAGCCTCAGTGGAAGGATTGATGAGGTGTCTTAAGATCTTTTTTTTTTATTATTATTATTATTATTTATATATGAATGACAGCTGTGTGCCATGACTTTTTGGATTACAGTTCTTTAAAAACATCTGTTATGTATGGAGTCGGTACACAAATCTTAATCTTCTCTTTATACTGACTTTTTTTAACTTCAATATTTTCTTCATATATGGATTATTTATATATTTCTAAAGTATGATTAAATTCATTTATTTTAGTACACTGAATTACGTTTTAGTCTGTAAATATATGGAATACATGGAAAAATGTGTTATATTTATTTTCAGAAAACCGAAACCAAAATTGAAATGAATTTATAAGAGTATAAGTAGGTCAGAGGATTAAGCATTCATTACTTTTTCGCTGAGGAGCCGAGCCGGTGTACACGACCCCCTAGCGGCGGTACAGCCCCCGGGACGTGACGTCTCCATTCCCTTCTTCAGGGAACAAGGGTTACAATACGTAACCGAAAACTTTCCCTTTCAGACGGTCACCGGTGACCGACGAATAGGAGTCCCTATGGAAAACGCCATGGAAACTGCCCTTTCCAATGTCATGTGGGAGTCTCCCAAACCCCCAGTGTTTAGTCTCTAGCCCGGGACTCGAACCACAGGATACCAGAACTTGCACTACCTAAGTACCTGGACCACTGGGACTTCTGGGAGTCCTACGGGAAAGAAATGTCTTGAGATTTCAATGCATATGGAATATTGGAGGTGATTGAACCCTCATGGAGCAATATTGCTGGGGAACACGTTTTTTTTTTTTTATTTTTTTTTTTTACCATTAATACACATGAGTAATTCCTAAAGGTATACTCACGGATCCCAGCACTCTAGCCGTTCTCAAGGATTCATCGCATCGAGGGCCTGGCGCCAGATGCTCCACAACATCTGGCTGCAGAGGGGAACGGAAGAACTCAGCAGGGTCTACAGAAGGACACTCTGGAGAATATCGTTGCCAAGCCAACCGAACAGGTCCTACTCCGGTTCTTCAGCTCTGTTTGAGGTGAGAACATAGGAGGATACCAGTTCAACACGAAGGCTATAAAACCTAGCGAACGTGTTAGAGGTCGCCCAACCCGCAGCTCTGCAGATGTCTGCCAGCGAGGCGCCACGTGCCAATGCCCAGGACGTAGCTACACCTCTTGTTGAGTGAGCCTGTCCACACCCCTGTGGTAGAGGCATCCATGTAAAACACAGCGTGCCTGGAGACCTGCTCTAGGGGCACTCCTGACAATAGAAAAGCCAGTGGCGGTTGAATACAAAACAAAAGATTCTCCATCCGGCCCTCCTCCGGGGGAGGGAGTGGTGCGTTCACCATCTCCCGAAGAGCAGGCTCCTCCATCCCTGGGTCGCCCGTCCTAGGGCCTCTTGCACCTCCTCTTTCCACTGGGTTTTGCAGGGGCCTGGGGGGCTGGGCGGGGGCCCCACTGCGGGCTCCTCGGCGCTGCCGATGTGAAGGCCTGTGCTGGGGCTGCTGATGAGCTGATGAGCAGGCTGAGGCTGGGCTGGCGGTGCCCGGGTGGATGCAGCCTGCTTCTTGCCGGTGGAAAACTGCTGGGCGAAAGTTTCCACCGCGTCGCCGAAGAGGCCGGTCTGGGACACGGGAGCATTCAAGAACTGGGTCTTGTCTACATCACGCATGTTGGGCAGACACAGCCACAGAAGGCACTCTTGGACTACCATGGTAGACATCTCACGACCCTGAGCCTGTGCCGTTACCTTTGTCGCACCTCTCCACCTGGGGGACCCCGGTATAGCCCCTGGCTGCTCCACCGTCAAGGGTGGTGAAGGAGGATGAGACACTAGACCGCTTCCTGGCAGTAAAAGGTGCCTTCCACGATTGAGTGAGCTCATCATGCTTGTCCAGGAAGAATGGCACCGGAGTGGGACCCTGTGCACCAGCACGAGCCACACCAAGGTACCAATCATCCAACCAGGAGGGTTTGGGATGAGATGGAGGATTCCATTCAATCCCGACCCCCCTGGCGCCCCGGGAAAGCATAGCCACGAGCTCCGGATTGGTGTCGGAGACAGTAGAACGTCCAGTGGACGCCACACTGGCCTTTGTCTCCTCTCGAGTCGAACTCTCCTCCCGATGCTGCGACAGACATCCGGTCATCGGGGGGAGCACCAAAGGTGACTTCCGAAACCGTTGCCGGCCAAGAAAGCCCCAATGGGAACTCCACCGGTGACGGAGTGTGGGTGGCAAGAGGCACACTCCGAGGAGAATTCCTGACTGTCACCTTAAGACCAGCCCCTCCCACTCCAGAACCGGAAGCACCGCGGACGCTGCCAGCGTGAACATGAATCATCCTCAAACGCTGCCTTAGTGTGTTCGATGCCCAGACATGTAAGGCAGTGTTTGTGACCGTCCACCAGCACCAGGTAATGGCCGCACCCAAGATCGCACTGGTGGTAGGACATCCTTAAAAGGACGCATCTTTACAAAGATGTACCACCCATAAGCCTGTCTCTTTAGGCTTTGCTCTTTTAGTAAAGGGTGAAGCGCACAGGGGAGATGAATAGCTCGGATCACAATCGCTGATAGTGCAATGCAGATTTGTGTTTCATTTTTTTATTCTATTCTGTTTTTCAAATGTTTTTTCTTTGCTTCCATGCTTTATTATTATTCTTACAGTTAATTATATGCCACAATATTTTGTGATACCTTTGCTATTATATTATATTCTGGTATTATAATTTAGTATCATACAAACATTGGTATATTATATTATATTATATTATATTATTCTGTATTAAATCAGATTATTAATATAATGCAGCAGTTGGCTCTTCTAACCCCTCACAGCAGTTGTCAGCAGCATTCCCTCCATGCAGCACAAGCATTTCACCTCCTCGTTGGCTTACCACATCAACACCCTGAGCTCTAATGTCCCCTGATATCACAAAGCAGGTCAAATAGACCAAGCCAATGTACTGTAAACTGTGATTTTTTTTTTTTTTTGCTGCCTGCTCAATTTACTTTTTAGAACATTTTATCACTTAAACTTAATTCAGTATAGGTGCTATCCATTAAATCTGGTAAAACAGAAGTTAATCCATTTGCATTGGGGTTACTTGAATAATGTCTGTTGGCATAAATGTAACGCTTCTGAAACCGGGCAGGGGATTTCCAGTTCCCAGCATGCTTTGCTTGGGACTGGATGGGGAAAGTAAATGTTGAATTACTTGTTATTTTTGAGTGTTTGCTATGTCGGGATTTAGAGTTTCTGTTATTACTATTGTGGCAAAGAATGGAGCTTGTGCTTGCGCAATTTTTGTGCACTGTCATTCATTATATGGTAAAAAGTATAAGTGCATTGTTTCTAGTTCATTTATGCCTGGTTTAGTTCAGTGTGTTTTGTGTTTTTTTACACTGTAACTTTCGACTTTTGGCTTTTCTGTGCAGAAATGACTGATCAAAAATTGTTCAAAAATTTACATAACATAATAACATAAATTTACAATACCTCATCTAATGCAACAAACCATGCAAGCTTTTGAAAACGAAGCAACTAATTATTTTCCAGGTACCCTTAGTAATTTTAAAGTGCTATACTGTTTCCAAGCAGAATGATAAAAATGGAACATCCCTCCAATCATGTTTATTTCTGCCAGCTCTTTCCTTTTTATTTGCAAAATCTGCAATGTGATGATTTAAGGACAAGCCGTCTGGGACTGAGACTACATACAAACGTTAGTAGACTGCAATCTCTTCAAAAAGAGACATTTCCAATTCGAAAGACATTTGTATTTGGACATACTTTTGGAATGCAACTAATATACCGTTATTACTGTCTTGTCCCTCTGCAATCCGTATGATCCTTCGTTTCTTCATTTGTGACAGATTTATTTTGAATCTTGCTTGATTTGCTGCATAGTTGTAAATCCAGCCTGGGAACTGGAAAGGCAGTTAGTCATGTGTGCCCCTGTGTCCTCACAGGCCTTTCAGCAGCGCTGGCTGAAGGACTCTGTAGTATTGATGGTCCCCTTGCTGTGTGTCAGTATGGGCTCATGGCCAATCCCAGAGCTTTGTCTTTGACTCTGTGACAGACGCTTCTTTAGTTGATGAGCAGCATGGTTCATGCTTATTTATTAACAATTAGATGCTCTGAAATAAGTTCTCTTCTGTGGGCCTTATGTTTGGCCGACCAGTTCACCAAGAATTGCAAGGATGTGGAAAAAGAGGGTTTTAATTAGTCTGGTAAAAAACATTCACTACAAAGTATTTTGTAGTGTTCACCACCAATTATTTTTCTTCTTTTTAGTTGCATTTAATATGATCAAAAAACATTGTTTAGTGTTGTTTAGGCTCTTTTAATTCTGGAATCCGTTCCTCATAGTTTTCGTAAAAACTAAAAACTGGAGTAACAATTAACTTTGTTCTGACAAAATAATATGAAGTACTACTTACAACGTTTTCTGAGTTGTCCTAACTAGCCGTGACGGCGACACACGAAATTTCTAGTTTGGAAGCATTTTCTATTTCTGCGACATCATAGCAGGAACAACAACATACAAACTATATGACAGAAGATAATCTATCGATAACAATAACGATAAATCGCTGAATCTATCTCATCGTAATTCTCACCGGAATAGATTCTGAGCTTAGTTTTACCAACAGATGGCACTGCAAGCTTTAGAAACAGTTTGCTTTAGTTTTTGAACGTGAAATAATCATTCATAAAGTTCAAAATGGTTGATGTGAATTACAAAAGTGGTTACAGTGGGTTATGTTTACATTAATCTTGCATCATAAAAGCATAAAAGTCGAGGTGCAAAGTACATTTCACCACTTTTGGTGTGAGCATTTGCAGTTAAAATCTAGTCTAGACCGCCATCGGCTGATGAAAGTTCAGAATCGATTCAAAAGAGAATTGCGATGCATTAGGGAAATCACAGAATTAATCCATTAATCGATTTATCTTTACACCCCTAGTGATTATGATTATGTCTTTATTGAAAGTTAAACATGTCTAATATTACTTTAAATATCATTTATAGGAATACTCAAAGCAACAACAGATAATTTACCTCAGATCTTGAAAGTGTATTAAAGTAAAGATGTCCGTTAAAACTGTGAGTGTATTCCGTTAGAAAGATGTTATCAGTCACTCAGTATGTACAAAAAAAGGTTTAATATTCATGAATTAGATTATAAATATATCCTTTTCTTTGTGAAAGCAGTGTGCTTCTACGCTCACACGCGCCTCTGATTGGCTATGATATGTGATATTTTTTTTATATTTGTCAGTCATATGCTTTATTCGACAAGCAGGAACACAGAGTGAAAGCAAACCTTATTAAATTAAGTAATAAAAATATTTGTAGGCAGTATGCGTCCACACATATGGCTTTATGTGAATGCTTCAGTGTGACACAATATGACACAAAGTTGCTGGCAATACATGTATACAAAGAATAGCTGCAATTGTGTTTTTTTATCCAAATTATTAAAATGAACCAAATGATAATAAGCAAACAACAAGAGACAAATGAATGATCAGCTATCTACTGCAGTGAAAGATGCTACGAGAAGTTAACCCCTCTTGATTAAAAGGTTGGAAACGATTCTCAAGTGGTGGAATTCATCATTTTTTTAAACAATTCCCAGTCCTACCATTTAATGTTCTGAAAAAACGACACAGGAACTTTGTCTTTCTTGGAATATCGTCAATCCGACTAGTTTCTTTGTCCACAGATCTTATCTCCTTCACACTTTTCCATCTCTGGAAAGTTGGAGACCCGTTAGCTTTTTGACAGGTGAAAGTTCTCTCACCGACTGAACAAGAGCAGGGGACTTAATTAAATTGTGGCTACTGCACATGCTCAGCTGCGTATGTCCATTCGCAAGAAGCCACCGTCGTCAAACATGTGTCTTTGTTTATTCCTCTGCGGATTCCCAATGGAAACGGGGACCCTCCCATGGCCTGAGCTGCAGATGTACCCCGTTTATGACCGTGTTTGATCCCAGAGTCCCATCTTAAAGGATCTGCATTCTTGCACAAAACCCCTGCCCAGATTACAGAGTTACTGTCCCGTATTGTTCTGCGTAAAACAGAGACTGCTCATGTGATTTATGCTAGGGTTGCTTTTGATGAGGGGGGTGAGTTGAGTCCTGTTGCTTTGCAGATACTGTAGACAGTGCAAAATATGTTTTTGATCAGCGGTTGACTTGTGAAACCCTTCAGAAGAATGAATGAATGCTCCAAATTGGACTTTTCCTGTCTTCTGTCGTGCAGATCTGTATCAGTGATCAGGAGATGCCGGGTGAATCAGTGAATCCTGCAGGTGGAATGCATTATGTTGGGTCTCTATGAGAAGGGAGATGTTTATGCTAACACTATGAGGGTCACATAGGAGGATGTCAGGTTGGATAGACTGTATTTTTATCAAATACCTTGAAACAGTATTGTATGGTTAGCTTGTTAATATAATGGATTATCAGCCCATACTTCCTTTGACGCTACATTCATTTCGCGAGCAAAGTTAGTCTGGCAAAGCTGCCGTTTTAGAGCATTTCTGTTCCCAAAAAAGTGGGAACCAATGAGAAATGAGCTTGACCTGGCACTTTTTTTGTACATTTTTAGATATATTTGCAACAGCAAGTGAACAATTTGCATTTTTACAAGAATCAATAAATGTTTTTGTTTTCAGTACTAGCATAGGGTTTATTGCACATTTATTATGACAAGGTAATGTTTATTTTTACAATATTCATTTTTAATTACAAATGTGCAAAACTGTGACATTGCACAATGTGTAACAACCAATGTAATGTTATTCAGAGCAATGCTGGTTTCATGGCACTGTGTCAGTGGATCTGTATGTATTATATGTAACTATTTTCCTCTTGGATAAACTTATATTCCATTATGACATATTCTAGGAAAAGAGCGAATCAGTGTCTTGAGTGAAAGTTCCAGAAGAAAGTGTAGACCTGTATTTTGGTTCAGATCTGCAGCGTTTTGACAATTACGTACTGGAAAACTGGAGCAAACTTTTGGATGATTCTCCAGTATCACCAGGTGTCTTAAATACATGACTCTCTCAGCTTGTGTGTATATTTATGTGCTCAAGTGTGTGTGTGTATAAAATCCCCATCTGTTTTCCGATACAAATCGTGGCATGTGTGTATCTCCATTTTAGCCAATTTCATGATGTTGTGCTGGCTTATAACTCATTCCTTTAAACTCTAAGAGACCACCACACTGCAACTCACATCCAGTGACAGAAATCTGTCCGTCAAATGTGCTTTTTTAAACACGTCTGATCAAACGACAGAGAGAAAAAACAAGTTGATGTTACTCTAACAGCTCGTCGACCTAAACTCAGAGCCTCTCTGCGATTAATCTCCATTGTGCGGCTGCGAGCACCTGCTTTTTTTGGGGACAGCGGCTCTTTACGAGACTCCAGCTATGAAAATAAGTGCATGCAGGAGTGGGCCATGTACCGCAGGGCTTTGAAATGCAATTAAGTACTTTCAGCATCTGTTACTGCAACAAGAGCGCTACAGCTTTTGAGGACGACTGAGGAGCTGCCAAAGGTTCTTACTGACTGGCCGCGCTCCAGACGTTTGATGCAGCACCCTGTGGATCTGTTGTTCTTGAATGACACTCTTAAACATACTCTCTAACTAAAGTCTATACCATGCGCATGTGCTTCCATATCCTGGTACATGTTTACGGGGGAAGGAAATTTAAAGTGGTTATGCATGTGTATGTACTTGCTTTGCCTGCAGTTGGTTAATATGTTACGCTATTGGTTACAAATTTTTGAGGGCCTGGAGATCATAGGGCCCAGTTTGTGGTGAAATTGTATGGTAATATAGATAAGCGTTGATAATAAGCTTTTTAAAGTTTTGCCTCTCCAAGGCTGCATTTATTTGATAAAAAATGCAATATTGCAAGTAATATTGTTAATTATTATTACAATTAAAAATAGCAGCATTCTACTTTAATATATTGTAAGGTATAATTTATTTCTCTGATGGTAAAAATACATTTTCAACAGCCGTTATTCTTTGTGTGTCAACAAAATGTTTCGAAATTGATTTATTGGTCAGACACATTTATTTATTTGTTTGTTTATCAATAAACCATGATACATGCTTATATCAGAATTGTTTGATGAATAGAATCTTCAAATGCAGAGATTTTTATTATAAATGTCTTAGTGTCACTTTTGATCAGTTTTATGAATCCTTACTTAATATGTTCATTTCATTTTAACGAAATTATAACACTTTTACTACATTGCAGCAATTAAATAAATTTTTATTTGTTATAATATTTACTGAATTCAAAAATGAACTTTTTTTTAATGATAATTTGTAACAAAGTCTCATTGGGTCTCATTCACTGAACGTGTGTTTTTAAATTTTTACGAATAAATCTTGATTCACCAAAACGTTTCATACTAAAATTGATTCTAAATGTACGAAAAAACTCAACAACATCTTATACCACACGTATACATATGTATGTAACTAGACATAAAAAAAAAAATTACAGTTAGATTAGAGGTCTAATTATACAAATAGATAGAAATAGATTAATTATTGTTAACATTTTTGTGAATTAAGCGGAAAGGTTTTGTGAGAAGTTCAAATGTGTGTATAAATACGGAAAACGTACGCAATTATTGGTAAATGAGACCCACTGACTTGTTTTGTAATCAAATTATTAGATTTTCCCCCAAATTTTCATAAATTATGACCAATTTTCAGTCTTCAGAATGTAAGGATTCAAAAGACCCAGAAAATAGTGTTACATTTATATAAATGTTTGTGTCCACGAGCCATCCATGACCTAGTAACAATAAAGATTAATTCCCTCCCCTTTATAAGTCACTTAGGTAGAACTTTTACAATATAAGCGATCTATTAATGCACAAATAATAGGTGTCTTAGGTTTCCTGCAGAGACAATGGCAGCTTATAGTAAAGGGATTTTCACAGTCTGATGGGAACCTCACAAAGATATACTGGACGAGCATGATCCCAGGGTAAGATATCAGAATAGGGAAAGGTGATCAGCTCTGGCTTATTCAGCAGGGGTTTCATGTTCCACTGTCCTCGCTGGCATACAGAGGAGTGGAAGAGAAAGCTTTTGTACACGAGTGCAGTTGGGTCAGCATGTATCAGCATGGTGTGTTTGTGTTGTAACTGCATCCTACAGCTGAGTCTGGTGCTCATAAAACAGACTCTCCAGATTCCGAAGCGAGAACTGGATTCGACACCAAATTCACAAGTGATCTTTTTCGTCGTAATGATTCATGTTGGAGGCTGTATTTTAAATATATGGGTGGTTGACATTTTTGAGTATCTTTTACTTATCTGGGTCTCTTAACTTGTTTCTTATTAGTATTGTGATCTTTTTCCAAGAGACCAGGAGACGTTTGGATATCTCTGAAGTAGAATTTTCTCTTTATTCCGAAAACTCGTCAAAGTCGTCTGAATCATCTGACTCATCTCAGTCATCTAACTAAGGCAGTGTTACATTGTAGTTCATATAAGTTTCAAGGGGATGGAGTTACAGAGAGGTGGAGACAGTTGAAACAAAGAATGCAAATGAAGTATTCAGGTATAGCGAACTTCCCCCATTACACCAGTCCTGATCCACTAAGCATAGCCAATCAAATACTGGAGCAAAAACATCAAGAGCTAATAATCAACCTCAGCTGGCTTACAATAAGAGGACAGGAACTGGCAGGAACTTCTGGCTGCAAACTTGAATGTTAACACTTTACTTTAAATGCTAAATACAATGTACTTCACCTTAGTTTCTTATATGATATTATGTCAGGATGTAGGATCAGCAGATCTAAGACAGATTCTTAAACTTGTAATGTCCTATATTAGCATGCCATTAGTAGAATATTAGCCATTTATTAGTAGTAATTAAGCATATATTAATGCATTTTTCTACATAACCTTACTCTATATCCCTTATCAGGTTTGATATTACCTTAGTATAGAGACCAGTTCGCACTATTAACAATTTGCTTATGCAATACCTATTATTAAAATATTGGCTGTTTATTAGTACTTATAAAGCACATCTTAATCTGACTTAACAACTACCTTTTTAACTATTAATAAGATGCAAATTAGGAGTTTATTGAGGCAAAGGTCATAGTTAATGTTTGTTATAGCAAGAATTGGACCTTAAAGTGTGAGTGCAAGTTTTATTGCTTCAGAGCTGAAGAAACCTAAATGAATGCTCTGTGTGTGTGTGGTAATTGGCAATGTTCATGACTGGTTTGACATTTGTGATAGATCCTGAATTTTGGCTGATCATCCACCCCCACCATATACCGAACATCAAAGTTTCTTAAAATTAGCCAGTTGTTTTATTAATCCCTGCACACTATGAATATATTTTATTTTATTTTTTACAAATCCTCAGATTTCACGTAGTATGCCAACACATGACTCCTAATTGCTTGCATTTTTCTTAATGTGGTTTCAAGTCTTCTTATCCACCCCATTTTAAATGTTTTATGAGTTGTTTCCAAATTCACGCTTTATTTAAATTCAGGCGTGGTGGCATTTTGATCATGAATCCTTCACAAAGCCTTCTGTTCCCAGTCAAATTTTTCCCATAAAAAGAGAAAGCCTTTCTTTTCAGCCGCTGTTGCTGATGATTAATGGACTGAAGGATGGTTGTCTGCTTTGTTATTGATTTTCTCTTGATTTCTGACAGGAAGAAGTGTGAACTTCTGGGTAGGTGACGGCACACAGTTTGTGGAATCCATGTCCGTTTGGACTGTTTTCTGTCTCTGTGGCCCATGCTAGGCTAAAACTAATCAAACACCAAGTACCAGACTTCCATCTGGCTCTCATCAAAGCTGAACGTTCATTTGAACAAACTACAAGTGGCAGAAACAAATGAATTAACTGTGTTGAAGAGCTGACTACTTATTATCGGATGTACATCCACACACAAGTGGATTATGAACGTCTTCTTTAAGATCTTCATTCATACACACTTGCTGCCCCACCCAGTAAATCCTCTCCAGTTTTGGTTTCCTCTGCTTTTTGAGTGATCTCATCATTACCTGCATTTTTGCCTAATGTTTCCCACCTGCCTGTGTTTATCTGCATTTTCTGACCTATCACCCACTCCATGTTTGGACCGACTGAGAGGATGAAAGCCGAGAAGCCTGTCAGGCCATAAAGCGGCATGTTACGAGCCCACACTCATGTTGGGAAGGTTTTCACTGTAATTACTCCTGTTTTCTCTCCATAAATGAAGAACAGAGCAAAAGAGGTGGAGGGAGAGAAAATAATGCAGGTGGTCTGAAGAGACTTGGACGTTTTGCGATGCAGCTGAAGTAGCGTCAGATCTTTTCCTTCATGTTTTTAAGGGAATCCAAATGAAATGGATTATGGAAAAAAGTGTGGTAGGGTTCTATGGATCGTTTTATTTGATTGTATGGAGCTTGAGATGGACTTTAAAGAATGGGCAGAGCTTAAGCTGATAAAATAATTGGAGATGTCTGACATTTGTCACCAGAAGGTTTTTTCCTTCATTCGAAGATTACGTTTTTTTAAGTTTTATTAAGCAGTTGAATCATGTGAATCATTTGTGAATGAATCAAATTAGATCCCACTGTATCGCTTCCCAGCAGCCCCTACGGCAACTGAGAGGCAGCAAAATTACTGCTCATGCTTTTATTGCTGGATAATTGTTATTATTATCATCAGACAGAGGCGTTCACAAACCAGTTTCAGAGGAGACATGACCTTGTACCTCAGAAAGCACTGAAAAGGTGTGAAGTTGTAAACGCTGATTCATGGTTTCATCTCTTTAGCTTCTATACGGGCCGCTGAGGGGCAGCAGGTGCCATTGGTATGATAATATTAGAACTGCGATGCCTCAAGTCACATGTAACCCACACACATTTTCACTCTTAAATGGTTCATTTACCCAAAAATGAAAACTTGCTGATCCTTATGTCTTTCCAAACCTTTATGACTTCTATATAACACAAAAAAATCATTATATAATGTAGAATTATATATAATTATATAATGGTTTTGTGCATACATTGAGGGTAAAATGTGTCTAAAAACAACACTATTTTCATTGAATGAATAAAATATCAAACATTAATTTATCTTAGCTCTTTTTAGTGTTTAATGTAAGTTGGCTTAGCGGAGTATATCATTTTTGACTGGATTGAAAACAAGGCTGTTAAGGATACAGTGTGTTCTTGGTTTGTACGGTTGCAAAAAACATGGCAGTTGTTTTAAAGAAACATCCTTCCAAAACTCTTTCAGATAAAATACTATTAAAAACTGTTTTGAAATTGTTTACCTAATTGCATGTTATCATGCACTCACTTTTACATCAACATTTACTTCTGTTGCATAATTGTCGCAGGTAATCATTTAAAATTGCCTAGAGCAAGTCAAGCGGACAGTGCTGTTTTATTTTATTTTAGTTTGCATGTTTCTGCATCTATACCACAATAAATACAGCCTGATATTTTTTATAATAATTTTTTATTTTATTTTATTAAAATTCTGTTATTTTATTTTGCATGTTTGCAAGATAAAAATTGCACGAGAGATATTTATACTTTTAAAATTCATTTAAATGAATGACTTTTTAACTTACTTTTTAGGACCACTGTAAACACACCATAAATATTTACATCTCTTTCCTTGCTTTCTCTGTCTCACACTCTTTCACTGGCTCCTTTGTCTCTTTTTCTCTCCGTCCACTATTATTATTTTTCATCCTGAACGTGATGAGACAGAGGACAGTACTGCGGGCACTTATCCCTGCCAGCTGGTATGGAACTAATCAGAGCTGAAATATTTCTCATTAAAGCAGGGCCTCACTCTCCCTGTGCGGTGTGTGTGTCTGTATATGTAAGTGTGTGTGTGTGTGTGTGTGTCTGCAGATATGGCTGTATGACAGGCAGGAATAACTCTGTGACAGGTTTATTGGAGAAAGTCTGTGTAGGGCTGAATTACAGTAGACTGTCTGACCCGACATATAGAGAGATCACACAAACACAGAAGCAAAATTACTGAGCTGGTCTCACACACACATTCCAAGAGAAGGATTCGTTGCATGATACAACAAGATCCGTATCGTGATTGTGGTTTTATGACTGTGGAGGGATTGAGTGGGTTTGTCACTATGTGATCTTTGTGATCATCACGTTCACGAGACTCATCCAGAAACCGCAAAGAGGAACTGGAGATTAGCTGAATCAGCGCGTGTCTGATTGCAGATCGTTGGGCCGTGTGGCAGTAAGAGGGTCCGTGAGAAATGATCCCACGCTCGCCCTCCTCTTCATTACCCTTCATCCTCCAGTGATCACAGAGCTCTGCTGCCAGTCTGCCAGGCTTAAAGCAGGGCGATTGAGGACTGGGGCGGGGGGGTGGGGTTGTGGGTTGTGGAATGAATTCTGGGTAACGTGAGAGAGACAGTGATTATGTTGGTGATACATTGTGTGCGATAATAAAAGAAGAATAGCAAAGTACAAAGTTTGTTTCCCGAATAAATTGCTCTAATTAAGCAATTATTTTTATTAAATCAAAAACATGAAACTTGATCAGTCCAACCTGATTCCTAAATCAGTGACATATCGTTTGATTCTTAAATGATAGACTCTTATGAGCAAGTTCTTTTTAGTGAATCAAAAACATTTACCCTGATTCCTCAAGAATGACTCGTATGAGTCTGTATTTTTAATGAATCAAAATACACAACATTACTAGTATAGCCTGATTCCTAAGTAAATGAATATGAGTTGGTTCTCTTTAGTGAATCAGAAAACTGAAAACTACAACCCAGGCTCATTTGCTTCTGAATACATTTTTGCAGCACCGTTATTACGCAACTTGCTTCACATTTCGTGGCAGTTTGAAAGTAAAATGTCGACTGAGTGGTGCTATGACGCAAGTTCAATATGTGGCCATGGCGTTGATATAGGCACGTATTGCTTTGTTTGTGTAAAGTTGCTTCAGGTATAAATTGTGTTGGTTCATAATTCAAATATTCAAGTAGTGTCACTCAAAGTAATAAAAACACATTTGTGGATGCTATTTTAACTTCCTTAATGCAGATTTGAGCTTAACGGGGTTCAAACCGGATCTCTTCATCTTTAAGCTTATGCATATGCAGCTGATATGTGGCACTAACGTTCAAATATTTTTTTAATGGATCGTGTGAAAAGGAATGAAAGTTATGTGTTCATTTCGATTTTCAACTACTGACTCATGAACAAATGACAGTTCTTATTAATGTTTGTTTTTGTAATGTTCTCTCTCTATAGGAAACATTGCTAATCAGCCAAACCATGACTCATTTTTCTAATGCAAATTGCTTTTTTGGGAGAGATTCTCCCTGCTGCAAAATAAATAAATACATGTCGAAAATATTGATGGGTAGCGGATTTTCTTTTCAATGATGCAGCGGAAACTAGTAAGCTCTTGTACAGTAAGTAGTCTTGAAAATGCTAGTTTGTTGAAATCCAGTTTGGTGAATCAGAGGTAGAGTTAGAGAGAACAGTTAAAAAAAAAAAAGGTAGAGCGTTTTAAGGTTCTTGACAACAGGAGATGGAGGAGGATTGAAGTCTGATCTTGCTTGAACAAGTATCACGGCCAAATATCCTATCCATAAAAATAAGCCTTAACCCAACAACACTGACCATATATCATTGAAAAACCTATTTATTTAGCTTTCAGATGACGTATAAAACTGAAAAAAGTACGCTTATTACCCATAATTCTGACTATTTTGTTGCAAGAATTGTTTATTACAAGTGTATTTCAGTGAAAAAAGGACATGGTCCCTTAAAAGTAATGTTTATATTACTAAAATGATTTGGTAATCTTTTAAAGTTCAGTTTGACTAGTTTTTTTTTTTTTTTGTCAAGTTGTATTAAGGAGACAAAATGTTGTTTATCTTAAATAATTGTTTTGTTCTTTAAAATCTGGATCTTGAGGCGTACAGGTGTGCCAGAGGTCTTTTCTCCCTAGAGGAGGCTTTGATTTACATTTGAGTAAAGCCAGATTAAAGTTCTGACACATTGGTTGAAAAGTAAGATGGCTGGCTTTGGTTCATGCGGTTCTTGTCTTTGCTCCACATGATTTGTTGAGGCCCACAACAGAAACATATGCCTGAGGTAAATCACAGTGGTGTGGTCCTGTCAAACCCAACACAAAACCCTGTTGTTGCTGTACTGTATATGAAAACAAGCTCTGGAAATGCGCCGGCCATTATTAAGCCAAACCGGAAGAAAAATTCCTCTCTGGCGTATAAACGCATAACTTCAGTTCAAATACTTGAGAATATTTATAAAATGGGTGGATATGGCGCTCCTGTGTGGAGGATTGTATTTCTGGAATTATTAGCAATGAAACCTGTTAGCAGTTTCATCTCTTCCTGTCTTAGCGATTGGGGATTTAGAGAATTAAACTAGTGGAGCTTATTTTCTCCATACCGGGACCAGAATTCAATCAGTAAGAGCCAAATGTGAGACAAATTGGCAGTTGGAAAGTAGCTTTTTTAGACTTACATGTTATGTGTCCACTATATACTATGCAGTTAATGCAAATTACCAAGTGACCTTCCTTACATAAAGTGTAGATGACATTACATTTGTATTATATTTGCTAGTTAATAGACTAGTATTCCTTCTCACATGCGTATAATCATATGCGCATGCAAAGTTTTGCATTGACACACACACACAGAGGGAGAGAGGCTGACATTCACAAACACACACTCAGCAGTAGGCAAGATTAAATTGGACTCTCAGGCTGCCAATATTGAGGTCGGAATGTTAATGAGAGTTCTCTATGGGGACACATTAAGAAAGAGAAACGGAGAGAGAGCATAGTATGTTGTGAGCTTCGGCCTTAGGTTTCTGTATACAGCTCCTCAGAGCCATCGATAAAGAGATAATCGAGAATACAGAGAGAGAGAGATGCATGCTCATTTTTTTATATAGATGCTGAGTCAGAGGCTGAGTCTGCCTTTAGCTACTGCGCTAATGCTCGCAGACATTATTTTGCTCAAGCCTGCCACACGCTGACAGACTGAAGCACTGCAGTTTAAACAGTAAACACTATGATACAAATACAGTTCTTTTACCTAGGCTCCAAAGTGTTTAAATGATGAGGAATATGTCCCTTAATATATAATTATAATCCAAACTTACAAATGTTACATGAAGATCAACTCAAATCTCTTTTCCTGTTTCCTTCCGCAGAAAAGCTCTACAATTCGACCGGACGTGAGCTGCGAAGAGCGCTGTTCTCTCTCAAGCAAATCTTTCAGGTGAGCTTTCCCAGTTCGACTTAGCGTTAACGCAGAGCACCTGCTAATGTCTTTTTGTCAGCAGCACATGTGTGCGAGTATGTGTCTGTGTTTTCATGCATGTTTCAGCTGTGCGGCTGTGCTGGAATTTCTCTCACTGCACAGAAATTGCCAGATACCAAAGCTGGATTCTCCATCATTGATTGGTTTTAAAGATGTGCTGGAAGCTACTGTTTTTCCTCTAGAGAAACCATGTCTGACCACCGCATTGTGCATTTGTATGAGATTAAATGTCTTTCCACTAAAGTTTTACCATTTTTAATGGCAAAAGCACCTGAAACGTTCACACCTGTCAACAAGTGTGTAATTTAAACCTGCCAGAGGCTATGCATAAACATACAAAAATACTTTGGAGCAGAAACAAACATAAACATAGCTTTGTGAAAGCATATATACACAACTTTGCTGGGAAAGCTACTGAAATGTAGCTACAATCTACTCAGTTAAACAACAGTAAAGCTTAGCTTTTTACGCTAAAAACGAATTAGCTACAATACAAAATGCAAAAATAGCTAATTACGTATGAAGCTAGATAAGAGCATATATGATTTAGAATTTAATTAGTGCAGGTAAAAATAGTAAATTGTAATTTGAATGAAAAATAAAAATAGCAGGTAAATTGTAATTTGAATGAATTAAAGGGTTAGTTCACCCAAAAATGAAAATTCTGTTATTAATTACTTACCCTTGTGTCGATCCAAACCCAGAAGACCTTCGTTCATCTTTAGAACACAAATTAGGGCCATCTACCCCTCTGTAGACAGCAATACAACTGAAATAGATCTAGAAACGTAACAGAAACGCTGTTAAAACAGTCCATGTGACATCAGTGGATCAACTACAGTTTAGCAATGAGAGGAGAATACTTTTGTTCATGAAGAAAACTAAAATAACATGACATACTCAACCACACTTCTCCTATGCTTTGCGCCTTCCACCATTTTAGAGAATATTACTGCGTAAGCGTACACACAAACAGCCACATGACTGATTACGTCAAATACGTTAAAGCTTGCATATACAGGGGTGTTGAGATACTCTACACTGGATGACGTAAGTCGTGGGAGAAATTATGTTATTTTTGTTTTATTTGCACAAAAAAGTATTCTCATAGCATCGCAAAAGTGAGGTTGAGCCACTGATGTCACATGGATGTTTTTGCTACGTTTTTGGATCTGGGATTATTGTAGTTGGGTTGCTTTCTATACTGGGACAGATGGCTCTCTGATTTCTTCAAGGTTTTATGGGTTTGGAACAACATGAGGGTGAGTAATTAATGCAAAAAATTAACTATATCTCTATCGGAAAACACTGGAACAACATGACAACATTACCTACATTTTTGCAAAACTCCAAAAAAATTAAAAGTATATAAAATTATTTTTAAAACATGAAAGTAAACACACACACTAACCAAAAACGTTTAATCCTTTTCAAACAAAATTATAATTACTGAGACTGAGATTGCAATTAATAAAGGCTTATATTTCCATTCTTTCTACAATACTATGCAATGACCTGAAAGCAACCTTTTCTAATATAGTGCATTATTTTGTAAACCTGCAATTGTTGGCTTTTGCATCACATAACCAAATTTATGTCTTTTTTTTAATGTAGTAAACTTGCTTGGTGGCTCACCCGGTACAGCATTGCAGTTGAGATGCTGAGAGTATAGGTATGAACACCATGTAACACAGCAAGTCCTTAAAAGAGCTCAAAGACTTGTAGAAGCGAGCTAAAATCGCATTGTTACTTCAGAAAATGCTTTTTCATTTCATGGGTAGTGTCACGGATCGCGCCTCTGTGGCCCTCTCCAAGGAGCAGCAGCGGGAACCGTCACCCAAGTACTAACGTTCCCACCCGGACCCTTTTAGCCCACGTACCTCGCCGTTCGCGCGCCGTTTTGGCCCGTTCCCCGAGCATTTAAGCTTGACTGTGACGCTTTGCCCCGGCCATTGTCTCTGAGCGTTTTCCCTTGAATGGTTTGATTACCCGTGTTTGATTTACTGTCTGTATTTTGGTTTCCCGATTTCTCGCCGCCTGCCCTGACTTTCTGCCTGTTGTTTGACCACGATCTGCCTTCTCCTGTACTATTCCTGTTCACTGGTGTACCGACCGATAGCCGTACTATCACAACGTCAAGGGAGTCCCGAAAAGCTGTATCCCTGCGCCTACTACTCCCGCAAGCTCACCCAGGCGGAGCGTAATTATGATGTGGGCGACCGAGAACTTCTGGCCATGATGCCAATGGCGACATTGGCTAGAGGGAGCGCAAGGGCCCTTTATTGTCTACACCGATCACCGCAACCTAGAATATCTCCGCTCCGCCAAGAGGTTAAACGCCCGGCAGGCCCGATGGTCACTCTTTTTCACTCGATTCCAGTTCCAGATCACCTATCGCCCCGGGTCTAAGAACGGCAAGGCCGACGCCCTATCACGGCAGCATGACCAACCAACGCAGACGGCAGAACCTGAGTGCATCATCTCACCAACCCTGGTCCTGGCACCTGTACAGTGGGATATAATGCACGAGATCCAGGACGCACAAACCACCGAACCTCCGCCGCCGGAATGCCCACAGGACAAGGTGTACGTCCCTGATGCTCTCAGAGACCGAGTACTCCACCTCATCCACGACAGCCCCAGCGCAGGTCATCCAGGGATCTTGGCGACCACCGATGCTGGTAACCAACAAATTTTGGTGGCCCACTCTGCACCCGGATGTACGCGGCTTTGTCAGCCATTGCACGGTCTGCCAAATGACCAAATCCTCCCGGCCACGCCCCGCCCCGCCCGTCTGTTCCAGCCGTTGCCCGTTCCCCAGAGGCCCTGGTCCCATATAGCAGTGGACTTTGTAACTGATCTCCCACCATCCGACCACCACACGACCATCCTCACCGTGGTCGACCACTTCACCAAGGCCTGCCGTTTGATCCCTTTACCTAAAATACCCACCGCCTGGGAGACGGCTCAAGTCATCCTTGAACAAATGTTCTGGTATTACGGCCTCCCCGAGGACATTGTCTCTGATCGGGGGCCCCAGTTTACCTCCCGGGTCTGGAGGGCGTTCTGTCAGCAGCTGAACATCAACCTAAGCCTTACCTCAGGCTATCACCCCGAGTCCAACGGCCAGGTGGAACGCCTCAATCAAGAGCTGATTCGCTTCCTCCCTTCGTACTGCCACAACATTTACATTTACATTTATTCATTTAGCAGACGCTTTTATCCAAAGCGACTTACAGGTGGGGAAAACAGCAGCAA
>JAUMHI010000058.1:8044717-8069071 GCA_032359435.1 Enteromius unitaeniatus | reverse complement strand
AAAAAACCCCACTTCATTTAAACACAAAATATTTATTTCAATTCTTTAGCCCTGCAATGTACTTCAGCAACATTCACAGCCTGAGTATTTTTAACACACAATCCAATTCATACGTATTTTATGAGATGGCTAATTCATACAAATTTTGTTCGATTTGTCTAAACCACAGTGACAGGTAGGTTTCGGGAATTTTAATGTAATGCGTTTGGTGTCAGATGAAGGCTTTCCCAGTTCTTGGTATAGATGACATTTTCTTCAGAAATGATGACCTCATGAGGTCAATGTCAATATATGGGAGGGGATCCTAAAAAGTGCAGTCCAGCCCTTGCACCAGGCCTCCTCTGAGCCTTGCTGAAGGGTTTCCCCCTCTCTCCAAGACTTAGAATCACACAGACGAAACAAGACCTGTTGGGCAGCCGCCAAACACAGCAAACCACTGCAGATTCTCTACTGCTCACGGAACACGTGACTTAATGGTTTCAAGGTTCAAATCGCATTTCAAACACTTTGGAAAGGAACAGTTCACTCAAAAATGAAAATGTAGTCATTTACTCACCCTTGTGTCTTCTCAAACCTGTTGGATTTTGTGGAAAACAATCAAGCAAAACAAACTTATTAACATATTGTTTTTAATTGCAGTTACAAACAAGTTTTCAAGTTGCAACAATTTCACAAAAGCACCATAAAAGTTATCATAAAAATTGTCGTTATTACTTGTGCACTACTGTCTGCACTCTTCTTTGTTTTCTTTCACAAAACTGTTGTGATGGAAACTATATTTCCTCCCATCTCATATTTTTTTTTAATGTTCAGTTTGTAAATGAACAGTTATTTGGAAATTAAAATACATAGATTTGATAGTAAAAACAACATTTACTGGTCCTGGTGGTCCCACCAGTATTGAAAGAAAATGACATACTCTACCACTCAAGAGTTTGAGTCTGTAAGGTATGTTTTTATTGTTATTTAAGCTCACCAAGGCTGCATTTATATAATAAAAAATTGTTATGAAATATTATTACAATTTAAGATAACTTTTTTATATTTGAATATTTTTCTAATCTTACAAACTGCAATCCCTGTTCATTGTAATCGCATAAGAAGAAAAAAAAGCCTATTAGTCCCTTTAGAACATTCTTACCAAAGGGTTCAAAGTATACTTTCTTGTCTTATCGAAACATAAACCTCCAAAAAAAACATCCCGGGTTCTTTCTTTTCACTTTTTCGTCAGCCATTGCGGTTTAGATGGCGTTAGCGTGAATCGATAGGAAAATATCCAGAGCATCAAAGCAGAAACAGTCTTTAGTCATTAAAGACTTCCGCTGTGTGTATATTTTTGTGATGAATAACACGGGTCAAGTTCATTTCTGTATGACGTGTTTACCAGAAATGCCTTCTATTTTTACCGTTTGATTAAATTATACATAAGCTCTTGCCAAGCATGAGCAACCCAGAAAAGCTGTGTAGAGTCACAATAAATAAGACTTCCTCTCTTATCCTTTTGTTTTCTTTCAACATGAGTTTGTTCTAATGATCCCGTGAAGCCATTAACTTCCTGATTTGATTAAAGAGAGCACAGTGATTGGAAACATACATCTAGAACAAGAGGGCATATGACACTCTCTGGACTGTGTGTGGCAGCAGCGCTGTTGTTAGAGTCTGTTTACTCTTTAGGGAACACTGTGCATGGCTGCGGCTAAGTCAGTGTGACTTTAGATCCAGAGCCTCCGTCACGGCTATGAAGTTTAGCCTCAGTTTAGCTTTGTTTTTTCGGCCCCACCTGACTGACCTACATTCTGACGGACCTGCTCCAAACGGACCCACACCACGTGCTTGAAAGTTTCCTTAACGTAGCAAGACACAGTGTTAGCATATACGCTAAATTTTCCTTAACATCAGGCCCACGCAGAATCGAGCGATTCCCACAAAGTATGTGTTTGTTAAACATTTGGGCTAATTTGATTATTCTGCTGTTTAGTGCATGGCTTTTCAAGAACTCAAAATGAATTTCAAAAAGTAAACTGAAGAATCTGGCTGTGCCTTTTTTAACACTCACCTCATTTAAAAAAAAATTCTCTCAGTTTTACAAAATTTGTGGTGATTAATAATTAGTTTGCTAGTTTAGTTGTCCGAGGAAACCCACATTTTTAGATTTGCATGCTCTTCAATACAGACTTTAATCTCCTGGCTGGCTGCAAGACACAAGAAAACAAGAAGTCAAGCTCCTTTTCAACAGATGTTGTTCTGTTTACTCCCTCAGCTGCTGTCTGAGCCAAACATACAACGAGCCAGCCTATTGGAGATTCCCTGTATAGTTCAGCTCAGAGGTTTTAGTAGTGATCTCTAGGTACAAAACCTGCACTAACAATGACCAATCGTTGTCTTGTACTGATAGAGTAAGCAAACAACACCATTGTTGGTGGATTTTTGCTACTTTATGACATACTTTTGGTCGGTATCTGTTAATTTTGGGTGACCTTATGTCCTCTTTTTCCTGGACATGACTGGGATTTCTACAGTAAATTGCCTAAATTGTTGCGGTTTTGGATTTGTTTTTTCTATTGTTTTTTATTGTTTGGGATCTACGGTCAAAGCAATGCAATCATATGTTAAAAAGTAGAAGGACTGCACACTGTAAAATCTAGCAAACTTAATCATTTTTGTTGACTTTACTTAAAGTGCCATTTTTAGCTTACCTTACTAACTCAGATCTATTAAATCTTACTATTTGTGCTAGTTTCACAATTATCCCAAGTAAATGATACATGATTTAGAAATCAGGTCCATACAGGGGTGAGGGGGAAGCCAAAACCCAGATATTTGAAGAAATTTTGAAATCGCTGCCAGCACAGGTCTGGGAAAAACAGGTCAACCTAATTTATTTATTCAAAAAAATATGATAACATATATATATATATATATATATATCGATGGGGTGTATTTATAGCAATAGTCCAAAATACATTGTATGGGTCATAATGATTGATTTTTATGCCAAAAATGATTAGGGCATTAAGTAAAGATCATGTTCCATAAATATATTTTGTACATTTCTGACTTTAAATGTATATAAATTTAATTTTTGATTAGTAATATGCATTGCTAAAAACTTTTTATTGCCCATTTTCTCAGTATTTATATTTATTGCATCCTCAAATTTCAGATTTTTTAAATCTTGGCCAGAAACATCTATGGAAAACTTATTCATTTAGCTTTTGAGGTTGTCAAATTTGTCCCTTATGAAAGGGTTTGTGGTCAAGAGTCACAAATATTCTGTGATTGAACTAGTGACTTAATTTCTGGAAAAAATAAATCTTTTTTTTCTTTTTTTATTCCATCATTTGAAGTAATTGTGGCCACACTGTACTAATTCTGTTCTTGTTTTAGTAAAATCTCAGCCACAGTTTAACTTAATTGAAGAAGGAACAAATTCTAAATTCATAGCTACAGTATAATTTTATCCCCTTATAGATACAGGGTCTTTTGCGAATTCTTAATATTTGTATATTATTGTAAAAAAAAAAAACCTTAAACAATTCATTTTTTTGAAACGACAATCATGCTGAGGCGTGGAAGATAAAGTACTCGTTTTGCGGTTGTACATGAGTAACGAGTGACACAACAAAACCAGAATGTTCACATTATAATCAACAAGTTCCTAGACGCAGTGTAAATAAAACATTTATTGTATCCTGTAGAAAGCGACGTGATTGTAAACAGTCGCATGAGTGACAGTCTGAGTGATTATGATGCTACGGGAGCGTTCTAATATTGTCGCATTGTTCACTCACTCTCTGTGTACAATTTATTCAGGATTTGAATAACAGTTTTCTTTTCTGTGCTTCTGTTTTTCACGCTTCACTGCACAAGCTTGAAACTTTTGTAACAAGCTTTTTATCCACCTCGTTTTTATTGACAGGATATATTCGGCACTTATCATTGGCGGTTTCCGATTGGCTGATACATTGCTAGTCAACACCTAATATACATACAAACCATATAGTATGTTGAATATGTTTAGATTTCACATTTAGTCAGTTTTTTATCATGTGCAGGTGTTAAAGCAGTGTGTAAAAAAAGTGTGGTGTTTCCTTCCCTCTGATTATTTGCACCGAAAGGACTCTGCAATGCTAAAAACACACTCTGGCCTTCGTCAGATGTCTCACATTTCTCAACTTCCCCACTACCATTGATATAAGGTCTCGGAGGTGTAGTAATAAGTACATGTCACCACTTTGAAGCCAATAATTTGAACTTTGACCTCACACGGGTTTAGATACATATGTTTGCACGTATGCGTCCTGGGCTACGATCGTACATTTGTGCGTGTGCATAAATCACGAAGAGAACATTTGGCTTTGGCCCAAAACATGAAGTCAGCCACTGTATGGAAGATCAATCTATCGTTGGAATGATTCGGGGCGAGAATATAAAGCTAGATTTATGGCTGTAAACCGTTAGGAGTTGTCCGTGTTAGCACTGAACTATATCACTAATGACTAATAGACACTGCAACTTTTTCCCGAGTGCAGTTTCATCATATGGCGTGCGTCGCGAAGCATCGTGAGCATCCTCTGTAGTGTCGTAACGATTCACCACGGCTCATCCTTCAGCAGTTTAATGCTCCTGCAGATCTCCAGTGCTTTGTGTTTACTTGGAATTGCAACAAATTAGTCAGATGATTGCTGATTGCTTTGTTTTTAGAGTTTATTACTGTAAGTGTGCCAAAGTATGATCATGCGCAAAAACAGTCCAAGAAATATGGTTTCTTGGTCACTTCGTAAAAACATAAAATAAATAAATCACACCAGGAGGAGTGAACAAGGCAAATATTTTGTGTTTACACTGAATTTTAAATTTATACTGACTTATACTGATCAAAATAAATTTCAAAATATAAAATATATTAGAACAGCTGTAATATCTCTCCAGATAATATACAAAAAAAATCTTTTTTTTTTCCACTGAGTATAATTTGATTTAATTTGTTATTCCTATTATATAATTTTAATTGCTACTTTGTTTGTTTAAAGGTGAAACTTTTTACCTTGAACACAAATTTGAGTTTTTGTAAATTTGTTGAAAAATAAAGTTATATCTCATCCACAGCTTTATTATTTCTTGTAATTGTTACTTTATTTCTTGTAAGATTCAACATTACATCTCCACCGTGACTTTATTTCTCGCAATTGAGATTTTGTTTCTTGAAATTCCTATTATTATTTATTGAATGAAAATCTAACTTTGCTTTCCACAATTATGACATGTTTCTCATAACCTGTACTACAGTTTTCATAAAATTCAACTTTACATTACAGCTTTGACTTTATTTCACACAACTGTGATTTTATTTCTTATAAATCTTATAAAATGCAGCTTAACATTTAAACTTCAATTTTATTTCTCAAAACGTTTTTTCTTGTAAAAAAATTTACTTGACATCTTAGTTATGAGTTTATTTCTCACAACTGTACCTTTATTTCATGAAACTACATTTCAACTTTATGTAAACTCGACTATAACTTTTATTTCTTACAATTATTTCTCAACTGTATAATTCAAAACTGTGACCTTTTTAAAGACATTTTGTTTGCATCACACACTATGCACAGGTGCACATAAATTCAAATCAGAGATTTGGAGAACTTTGGTTTTGTTTAATTAAAGTAGTATGCCTGGATGATTTACCAACTAGCTGTGACTGGTCACAGGAGGTACCACAGAAACAGGACACAAGTGCTTTGCACATTCGGCTGATTGCGTAATGATGAGCTCCTGTTGAATTTATTACATCCAGAATCTGCTCCTAATGGAAATTTAATGGGCACCGGTAATAAACCTGTCTCATTAGGAAACAGGGAGGTTAAATAAAAACCCAATCAGACAAGGAAGGAAGTCAGAACAAGTCAAAGCTTACGGGAAAAGTTCTTCATCATCAGTTTGCCCCAAAATCACAACCAGTCTATCATGTCCGGTTGGGGGAGAGAACCCTCATTATTTCTCTGTGGAAACATTTGTAGAGTGTTTCTACTTTGTGGTTTAACAAAAGAAATATACCTGACTTTAACAGCACTGATAACTGCACCAGACTTCGTTTTGCTGGATTAAGAAATGTGTTGAGTGCACTAAAGCTGTTGTGGAGAGCAAGACCTTGATAGAAGGCTTGTAGCCCTATGAAAATAAATGTAGCACGTTGACAGACAGGTCCAATTTTTGGCTGACCCAGTTCTAGGGGAAATTTAAAATGTAAATGAAACAAATAAGGGGTGCAGAAGAAAAGACCACGAGGAGTTAGAAAGAGAAAACAGATCGTTGCCAAGTTCTGGCCACTACGCATGAAATCTGGGATAGGGTGGCGGTAAGTAATGGTTAAGAATGTGGACAGAGTATAAAAATCTTGAGAAACAGACAGGGGATCCCCAAATATGCAGCTGGCCATGAATGAAGGATTAAAGAGGGCTTTAGAAAGCCTTTCACAATAATCACTTCACACCAGTGATCAGAGAATATACTTGCACCCTATCGGAGCTGTCAAACACTCCTGACAACCACAGCAACCACGTCTCAGAGCAGTGTCCTATTAGTTGACAACTCGTTTTTTGGCAGGGAATGTCACACTTTGTTTTTGAAGGCCTCAGAAATAAATAAATCCCAGAATGCCATGTTACTAGCTACATGACATATGCAAGGTTTTATTATTTAATTTTTATTAAATTCTAGTCATACTTTTTAGCCAATAATAATGTTTGATAATAATTTGTTTTATTTGTTTATGCCAATCAACAGCATTTGTGGAATAATATTGCTTATTATAGAAAATCATTTTGACTCATCCCTCATTTTCTTTTTTTTATCAAGGTCACTGTGAAGCATTTACAATGAAAGTAAATGGGACCAATATTGGATGATTTAAAAGCAAAAATGTGAAACGTCAAGGTTACGAATGTAACCCACGTTCCCTGAAGGAGGGAACAGAGACTTTGTACAAAAGGCCAATGAAATTGGTGTGCACTTTATTGCGCTCATGTGCACCTCGTCACTGCGTGAGTATAAGAGGGCACTAGCGAAGTGCACATGCAGGTTTTCGCTGAAGAGCCGAGTCAGCGTCAGCGCAACCTCAGAGTTGTGGCAGGAGAAAGTGTAACGTCACATTCGTAACCTAATCAGTCGAATCACTTCGACGTTACATATGGGAATCAAGGGACGTTGACCACTGTGCCAGGAGTGGGGCAGCCTGAAACGGGACAGGGGCAGGGACTGAGAGTCTGGCGCATTAAGCAGCCCTTAGATGCCTCCCTGGATCCCACACTGGCGAAACAGTGTCCTGGGTCAGCATCTAAGGAGACAAAAAACATTTTGGGTCAGATGGGGACCTCCAGACACTGGGCCCAGAGTTAATGAGTTTTTTTTTTTTTTTTGGAAAAGTCCAAATTAATTTTGCAGTAACCAACATTATGGAGCTTGTGAAATGCTGCCTCCCAAAAGATGGAAAACAAGCAAACATGTTTAACATTTAGTGAAAACAGCACTGCAGAAGTTTCACGCAAACGTTGTATTAAAAAATCTCTTTTAGATGCGATTGAGCTTGGTTTACCTTCCATTAGCCCCAGCTTTAAGCTCCTGTGCTCTCATTCAGAGCCGATGAGCTGTTGGGAGATTTCTGGAATGTTCTGGTCCATGAAGCACATGAAGAGCAGCTCATTATATCTCTCACCTGTCTCTCAGCAGCTCTCTCACTGAAGGCCCTGGCTCTCTTTCCGCAGGGTCGATCTGGTCTTTACAAACAATCTGTGATATGCTTCATTACAAAATGTGCTTGTGCTCTGCTCAGAGCAGCATCAGAGGTCTGCCTACAGATGGATTTTATGTCCCCATGAAACAATACATTATCAACTTTTATGTCCATGATTTCTGCATGGATGTACCCTAAAATGAACACTTTCAAGTACCAAATGTGAGCAAAAATCAATGTGAGTTTTATCACAAATATCAAAACACAGAAGTCTGCATTGTAATTTTATAAGTATATAATCTGATGATATAATTCTTTGCATTACATTTTCCCCCCAAGTTTGTAATAATATTATTATTATTATTATCAATAATAATTATAATTAAAATTATTAAACATATTTTACATTTAAATATATTAATTTATATGTATTTATAAATTTGTTTAATAATTATAATATACAATATTTTGATTATTATTTTACACATTTAAATTTTTTGTGATATATATATATATATATATATAAATCTTTTTGATGTGTCATTAAATTCGTTTATGTCTCTACCCTTTGATATTTGAAAAATAAGCCCTAAATCAAATGACTTGGTGGAGGTGACACTTTCTTGAAAGGAAAGCAAAATAAATAAATAACATTTTTCCGTGACTTAACCTGAAGACTTTAAAGAAGCAATCTATAAAAATTTTGTGAATCTTTTATGGTACGTTTTTATTTTCTTTAGCAGAAAATATCCATGCAAAAATATAATGTAACCAAATTTCCTATACACCATGAGTGAGATATTTGTTCGTACTTTGTCATATTGCATGTGTTTTCCTGTTTAGACAGGTGTTTTCACCCTATATATATATGTGTGTGTATTGATATTGATATTTTGACCTTTTTTCAGCGAACCTGCTCAGTCCAAACTGTAGGAATGACCCTTTATGTCATTCCGGTAGTCTTGCAACTGTGCGCGAATAGAAAAAAATGCATGTGGAATGCTGTCACTGACATGTTTTGAGTAATTAGCCTTGATTGATAAAAGATGAAAAGTCAGTGCAGCAGCCAGCAGCCACACACACCAGACGGCTGCACCTGGGAATCTTGGCCTGCGTGTGGTGCATTCATAACTCCTCATTCTCCCATGTGGAGATGCAGTAGACAGAGTTCAGCCTGGTCACCGCTCTGCTCTCCTTCGGTCTCTCTCTCTCTCTCTCTCTCTCTCTCTCTCTCTCTCTCTCTCTCTCTCGCTCTCTCTCTCTCCCTCTCTCTTCCTCACTATGGGAATCTGGCAGCATTTGTCCTGCAGGCTCTGCTCCAGCTAAGAGAAATCGTTTCAGGTACAATCCGGAGCTGTAAGTTGCTGATGGTGCCAGGAAACAGTAAGGTTTAGCAGTGTTGCTAAATGGGTTTTAGTGTCACTGTTGGCTCAGGAGATATAAATGAACTTTTTCATCAAAGCCAGACCAAAATGAAATCCTTTTTTAGCTTTGGATGTACTGAGACAGTATGAGGAGAAGCAGACAGGCCACTCATAGAAAATAGAGAAATTGTCACTCTTAATAAGTGTAATATAACAATATTTATTATTTATTATTATTTAATATAAGAAATAGGAATTACATTGTAGAAAATACATTATATAAATATACAATATTAGAGTTAAAATATATTAAAATCATACACTTATCTGGAATAGTCATCTTTGATGAAAATATTTTTTTTAGGGATGAAGTTGCACCACCCTGACATAGTTATTATAAAGAAAATTGGCCATTTTTAAGTTTTTAAATGAATAATATTTAAGGCAGGAAGATAGATTATAGATTTACCACAAGAATGTTATACAAGTATATAGGATAAAGGAAAAGCAATGTATGAGCATGTGGAGCCAGTCTGGACTCCGTATAAAAGCCTGTGTCCATGTATACACATGTAGTCACACTTTAGCTATGCTATTTATCAAACGACCTCATTGTGTGAGTATAAAGTCCAGTAGGGCTCATCTTTGCTTCAAAGATCTGGAACGAAGAGAGTGTGTCAATATCAGGTCAAGCAACATTTTGACCCTTAAAACCCCATCTATCTATCAATCTATCAAACTATCCATCCATCCATCCATCCAAAATAGCAAGCCAGGTATAGAGTGCAGGTATAATTGCATACCTGAACCATTCAACGGAGCTAGACCGCTTTCTTCAGCTTAACTACTGCTCTGAAAGTCACATTGACTTTCACCTCTTGTTTCTTGTGTCTTTGTCAGAGCTCTCGGTTTTATTGCTTCCACCAGTCTTTTCTGTCAAATGGAAGCTCAGTGATTTTAGTGGCCTCCTATGGAGTTCCCTGAGCTCTTGTTATGACCCGCTTTATGTGTCCTGCAACAAATGGAAGTCATGTTACGCTTGGGTGGATCAGCCTGCTCAGATGTTTTCCCCACTGCACTGCCACACAGGCTGAGATTTCAGGCTTCTAGAACAATATTTAAACTGCTCTGTGTGTGCTGTGAAGCTGTTTGTTATGACTCCTGTCTGTCCACAGAGTCTCTCAGCTTGAGCATGTGCTACCTTCCATTTTCGGAAGTTCTGAGTTATAAAGTTTGGAAATTATTATGATGTGCATTTTAAGTCATTTTGGATAAAATGGATGCCTGTGTAATGTCACTTGACCAAGAGAGATCGCAATTAATGCTAGTGTAATGAAGAGCAAATATACTTTGTATTTAATTATAACGGTCAACCCGTAAAGTTAATTAAGTAATCATTGATAATCAAGTAATCAACAGCTCATAAAATGTATAGCAACTAAGCTTTACTTGTAACATTTACCATTGTAACTTGTGTCCTTCCATAAGTTACTGTGACTAATTCAGTCAAGTTGTAAAACATTTCAGCATGATTTTTAGTCAAATATGCTCATAAAGTGGTAAAAAATGATCAACAGTTAAGGTAGGATTGCTTGGTAATGCTTGTGTCCACCATCGCCGTTTAGTTCCAGACCACTTATGTTGTACTTTAATGCAACTTGAAGGCATTAACCTCTAAATGTGGTTTTGTGTTGGTGTGTTTGTGTGAAGTCTCAAAGTGTTTAGTTGTTTATTTGAAAACGGTTCACCTGTTACAGCTTATATCTTCCAGGGAGCATGTGAGTTAGTGTGTGTGTATGATACAATAACTCATTGCAGCAGAAATGTGATTCAGACAGCTCCAGATGGATCTCATTGACACTCTTCTCTTTGATCAGAGAGAAATCCTGCTCTTCACATATAGAGGACTGTATCTGTTTGTACTCTGATTGCTTTAAACTTTGGACACATATGTGAGAGTTCACTGGTGTGTGAAGCAGTTTCTTTATGGTTCAGGCTCTGTCACGACACTTCCCTCCCCAGAAGACCTCCCCTGAGTTGCTAAGGAGAGCCAATGATGTTTTATGAAGACAATGGAAACACTGACCACACTGCTGTATCACTGCTGTGCATGTGCAAAGACACGCACACATGCTCATGCACATGAGTGGAACAACACCATTTTGTTTCATCTTCAAAGCGCACAGTTTTGCTTAAGGACTATTAAAGGGTTATTCCACCCCTAAATTAAAATTAATCACTTACCCCAATATTGTTCCAAACTCATAAAAAGCTTAATTCGTCCTCGGAAACACAATTTAAGATATTTTGGATGAAAACCATGAGACTTGTGACTGTCCCATTGACTGCCAAGTAAAGGCCCTGAAAAGTATGAGACATTGTCCTAATACTCAATCTTCCATGAGTGGTTCAACCGTAATGTTATCAATGCTACAAGAATACTTTTTATCTGGAAAGAAAACAAAAATAATTTTAAGACTTTTCTCATCACCATCACTGGATGCAAATGAAGGTGAAGGCCGGCGCTCGCCGGCCCAGGTGGGATCCCCCCGCCCCGGCAGGGGGCGCACCACGGCCCGTCTCGCCCGCACCGCCGGGCAGATGGAGCTAGAGCGTGTGCGATGGTACCCGAAAGATGGTGAACTATGCCTGGGCAGGGCGAAGCCAGAGGAAACTCTGGTGGAGGCCCGCAGTGGTCTTGACGTGCAAATCGGTCGTCAACAACCGCAACACAAGGATATGTTTTTACTATGTTTCTTTACGCTTAGATTTGAAGGACAACAGTACATCTGTGTGTTATGGCTGACACAGAAGAGCATGCTGTACGTTTGTGTGCAGTGGATATTATGCAATATGGCGCTACGGTGACCAATTGATGAATAAAGTGGGACTTGGTGTTATGGAGCTCTCTTCAGCTGCTATCCCCGGTGAATGGAGACTCCATCCCCAGTCGGTCCTGCTGATGCGGGAGATGTTTGGAAGACTTGGTTCCCCGAACTCATGCTCCTGCGACAGCCCCTCATTAGCCGATTCCTCTGAGGAAGAATCTACTCACTCAGAGACAGGGCACCCCTTGGCACCCGTTTTCAGACCTCTGGAAACTCCATGTCTGGCCCCTAAAGATAAAAAAAAAAACAGGATACGAAGGTTTTAGGTGACATACCCCAAGCGGTAGTTGACACTATTTCTTCTGTGAGAGCGCCTTCTACAAGAGCTGCCTACGTGTTAAAATGTAACCTGTTCGTCAAGTGTTGTTCTTCTCAACGAGAGGACCCCCGGAGATGCCCGATCAGAGTCGTGCAGCAAGAGTTGGTGCGAAGGCTGCCTCCTTCCACTCTTAAAGTCTACATGGATGCTATCGCTGCATATAACAACCTCATAGATGGTAGGTCCGTTGGTAAACATGACCTGCTCATCAGGTTCCTTAGGGGGGCCAGAAGGGTAAATCTTCCACGGCTCCCTACAGTCCCCTTTGATCCTATGCCAGCATTAGAGTTGAAATTTCTTCAATGAAAACCTTGCTCCTGCTTGCTTTGGCCTCCATCAAGAGGGTAGGGGACCTGCAAGCATTTTCAACAAGAAGTGTACCTTCGTCCTGGGCGTTGGAACGTGGCGCCTCACTTGCAGATATTTGCAAAGCTGCGGATTGGGCGACCCCTAACATGTTCCCTTGATTTTATAGCTTGCGTGTAGATCCAGTTGTCTCTCGTGTTTTTTCAAAATTTCCAGACCCTGTTGAGTTCCTCCGTTCCCCGTAGGCAGGCAGATGTTGCAGCCAGATTGTCACGTCATGTCGCCATGGGTCTGTACCGCCGCTAGGGGGCCGTGTCACCGGCTCGGCTCCTCAGCGAAAAACTAATGAACGCTTAATCTGCTACCTACTTATACTGCGATCAGCTGCAGTTGTATGTTAATCAGCATCTGACAATTTCATTGGCGTGTTTTAATACACCTGGAGTAGATTGGACATCTCAAAGCGAAATTCCTATTCGTCTGTCATCTACGTGACATCTCCGTTCCCTTCTTCAGGGAACAAGGGTTACAATACGTAACTGAGACGTTTTACTTCCTGTCTACGGTGGTACC
This sequence comes from Enteromius unitaeniatus, assembly GCA_032359435.1. Lineage (NCBI taxonomy): Eukaryota > Metazoa > Chordata > Actinopteri > Cypriniformes > Cyprinidae > Enteromius > Enteromius unitaeniatus. The sequence continues at coordinate 8,055,889 of JAUMHI010000058.1, read as the reverse complement.
TTAATCTGACTGAATTTTGAAGGCAGCGTATGTATGCTTCTCTGCCTTTGATATTCCACAATTCTGTGCTTTCCATTCCGTGATGGTTTTAAGAAATAAAGATGGCACCTGAAAGTTGCATTTGGTGGCCAGTTTGTATGTAAATGTATATTTTTGACTAACATTTTGCACGTTTAATGTTGTTTCTTGTGAAAAATCGGTGTTATAGTAATTAAATGTTTGTTTAGTTATCACCAAATTTCATTTTGTGAGGTGCCTTTGTGCAAAACCGATGCCTGCAAAGTCATTGCATCAGAAGGCAGTGAGGCAGCAAGTCAGCTGCCTAGGCTTTCGGACGCAGAAAATGTATTTCACACTTTTTCTGGACCTTAACAGTGTTTATTACGTGGCAGTCAATGAGACGGTTTTCATCCAAAAATCTTAAATTGTGTTCTGAAGATGAACAAAGCTTTTATGGGTTTGGAACAACATGGGAGTAAGTGATTGATGATTGATTTTCATTTTGGGGTGGAATAACCATTTAAATGCTAAAAGTCTAAATGTTCTTGTGCAAAAAAGTAGTATTCAATGGTGAGGTGGGCCAGAGGTTGAATTTATACTCCTGGGTTTAGATCCCAAGCTAACACACATGCATATAGTGAAGTACAGTTTTGATTCTAATTGTTTTGAGTTATTCGCCTGGTTTTGTATCGGGGTTTGAACACTGGAATCCAAGCATTAACAAAGATTTGAATGTTGACGAGTTCTGGTAGGGGGGTTGTCAGACTTGTCAGGCTTGTCAAACTGCAGGGATGTATTTATATTTATATATTTCTCTTTCCTTCTCTTTTTCAGCTCTTGGACAAATCATGTTGTATGTGGATGGAATGAATGGGCTTATTGGACACAATGAAACTGTACAGTGGCTTTACACACTGGTCGGATCAAAGGTAAAATAAATTTCACCATGAAAATGATCAATGAGTGTGTGTATTTCACTTTGTGATTTTTCCTAGTGATATATGTGACATGATATATCGATAATATATTGGTTAGGGGTTATTTTCACTGTTGTTTGTTTGTTTTTATCAGTAAGGGTTGATACATATCAGCTGAAATTAAATATGTAATTGTAAAATCAGTGTTAAAACATTAAGAATTAATAACTCCATTAAATGTCAATTTTAAGCAAACCTCAAAATTGATATGCATTTTCCACATAGATGATCATGTTGCAGTCCCTAAATTGTTGTGGAGTAAAACAGCTGAAACAGTTTCATTAGTTTTTGGTGTTTCACTCTTAATTTATTTAGGCAAATGCATCTTGTGCACCTTAATGTAATGTTAATATAATAGTTTTATAGTAAGTGTAAATATGACTCTTGTTTTAATATCTAGATTTATTATTTTGTTCAGAGGTAATGAATTCAGTAAGGCCTGAAAGGTACTGTTTCTTGTATTTATGTTCTTTTTAGCCAATGTTTGCAAATGTTTTAGGTTAGGGCAGCTTCCAGGTGTGCCAGCTTGAACAATACTCATAGGGTGGCGTAGATTTGCACGCAGTGTTCATGACTGACTTTCCTGTTTTTTCCCTGTATTTATGTTCTTTTAAGCCAGTGTTTGTGAAGCATGCTTTAACTCAGCAGGGCAGCTTCCAGGTGTGCCAGCACACAGAGTGTGGCACGGTTTTGCACGGCACGATCAAATATTTTGGAAATGTCTTAGTTCTGTCCAGCCCTCTAGTGGCAATGTGAGCACATATGATGAGAACACATGGAAATGTGTGTGTGAATGAGTGCTTGTGATCACCACATCAACAGACAGTTCTGTGCTGGATGAAGCCATGTTTAAATGTATTTCCTCTTCTCTTTCATTCTGTTATATAGCTGTTATATTAAAGGTGCAGTATGGTTTGAAAGGGCAGCTCTTACCTTAACACACCTTTTTTTCTGTGGTTCTTCTCTTTTTCAGTTTTCTTTTCAGTGAAATACAAATACCGTTTAGCAAGTTGTTTAATTTTTAAGAATAACCTCACAAACTTTCGTTAGATTCATGCTTAAAACATAAACAATATATTAATAAACAAATGAATTATGAATAAATAAAAAATACCGTGGCGTAAGAAAAATCAACATGACTAATCAACATGTTTTGTTTTCTGTTGTTTTGTTGTGAGGGTGTTATTGAAACACCACTATTTAATTATACTTTTATTTAATTATACTTGCTTACATAACTGGCATAAAGGTGCACAAAATACAGTATTAAAAAGAAAATTAAGATGTCTAAGAGGACTACAAATCCACAGACAGGGAAAAAGATGGTTAAAATGCAGGCTACTTGTAGGACATATAAAGTAGCTCCTTCTCCTGTCAGCATGCAGTCGTGTGTCAAAGGCTGTTATCAGTGTCTACCATGGTACCCCATTCAGGAAAATGTGTATGTGTAAGATATTCTCTGGGCATTTGCACTCTTTAGATATTCAGTCAATTTAGTCTTGACAGTGTAAGATCATGTGTGAGCTGCAAAATTTCAGATTATTGGGAATAAAGGCAAAATGTGTTATTTAATAATATGTATAGAGATAAATAGTGTTTCTTTGTGTTTGTATATGCGTGCAGTTCCGGTTGGTTGTTAAAACTGCTCTGAAGCTGCTGCTGGTTTTTGTGGAATACACCGAGACCAACGCACCTCTCCTCATCCAGGCCGTCAACACAGTGGACACCAAACAAGGTTATATACACACATTACAAAACAAACACACACTCTGGAAATCCATTTTTCAACTCTCAGTTTCTGTATTTAAGGGGTGGGGGGGGTTGGGGACTGAAATGATAGAGAGAAACTTTCTTCTCTGATGAGGTTTGGTTACCTACAAGAGAGAAAGCAACAAGAGGAGATGATTATTCTTGTAATTGCTCAAATTATCGACCTCTGCATTGGCAGTGAACAAAATTTGATAGCCTGCAGAGTGAATGAAGATTAAACGAATAGAAAAAAAATTGTTGATAGGACCAGAGCTACTAAGATAGGACAGATAGAATGAACGTTTAATGCTGTTACATAAGAAGGGAGAACACTGTCTCTGGTCTCCCAGTGAGAGACAGACAGGCTGGCAGATGAAGCAGAACGTCTCCTGCTATTAATCTACATAACAGACATTTTCTCCTCAAACTAATGCTGCTCATTTGTCTCTGAACCAGCCGTATTTCAAACAACTTTCTTCTAAAACTGTTAGAGGTTTATTAAACCACTGTTCCTTTGAATTCAGTGATTTTTTTTTCCGATACGACTTTAATAAGTTTCTTTATTTCTTTTTTAAACACAGCTTTTGTCTGCCAAATTAAAGCCATGTGAAGACTCAAAAACACAAAACAAAACAAACATTTTACGTTTATTAATTTAGCAGACCCTTTTATCTAAAGCGATTCATTATAAAGAGGCAAATAAACATACTGTAGGAAATGATCGTGATGCAAAGTTTCAGACATTGTTCAAAACAATTAATGAAAATAAAATAACAAAACAGGAAATTATATTATATGCAATTACTATGTCATCTTGGATCTTTGGTTTAAAAATGTCATATGGTGATATATATTTATAAATGATTGATGAATGATATTGTATTTAAATGCATCCAGGTTGTAAGCCCTGGTCCAACGCCATGGAAATCTTGGATGAAAAAGATGGAATGGACACTGAGCTGTTGGTTTATGCCATGACCCTCATCAACAAGGTACCAGGATAGTATTATGCTTCTCTCTCTTTTTGCTCACTCTCAGTCACATGGTGTCGTATATAAAGTTAGTTTAGTACATTTATTCTCCTGTATCTGTGGTATTCCTGCAGACATTAGCTGGTCTTCCTGACCAGGACACGTTCTATGATGTGGTTGACAGTCTGGAGGAGCAGGGCATGGAGGCCGTGGCTCAGAGACACATCAGCAGGAAGGGCACTGATTTGGACCTAGTGGAACAATTCAATATCTATGAGGTTAGTGTGGAATAAAATCTTAAAAATAATAGTTGCTGTTTACTGTTAGTCTAATGTGTGTGTTTATTTATAGTCAACCCTACGTCATGAAGACGGTGATGATGAGACTCAGCCTTCTCCAACCGGACACAAAAGTCGGCGTCGGGCCAGTGTAGGAGCCACACCAGAGAGACGGGGTTTGGAACGGCGCCGCAGCCGAAGACATTCACTCCAAAACGGGAAAGGCCACACCTCTGCTCCTTCTTCCCCCTGTCATAGCCACACGCCCAACATCCTGCCCCTCAATGGCCAGAGGATAGACGATATCAGCGAAAGGTGAGAAGACAGAAAAAGAGATAGAAGTTGTCGTGAATAATTTATGTTGTATCTATAGTATATGTACACCTCATTTAAAAACAAGTAATAGAATAATTTAAACAAGGATATAATTTTAATGAATATACCTTATAAGTATATTGGACATTTATTTACATCATTTATAATTTTCTTTTATTAAACATTGTTGAATAAAATGTCCATTAATATACCGTAAGAATGTTGGACATGTAACATATTTATTTATTAACATTTATTTGTTTATTTATTCATTAATTTTTTTTTTGTGGAATTACTATTATTTTAATTTTTAATTACTTGTTAAAGTTTTTAAATAATTCAAATAACTTATTTTTAATAAATATGATAAATAATATTATATGCATTTATTTTTTCAAGTAATATACACAAATAATATTAACAAAATGTTTATTTATTTTTGTTATTTATTTATTTATTTAGACAGTTTACTATTTATACTATTTTAAATAAAATATCTACTAGATAAAGTATTTACTAGACACATTTATCTTGTATGTGTATATTTTTTTACTGGTCAGCTAAACAATTCACAGATTATGAAAATGGAAAACCAATGATATGACACTTTCAATTGTTGTCCTGCGACATCTGTGAAAAAGCGAAAGTGAATTTCCTTACACTGATACCTTTTTTTTTTTTTTCTCCCTGACCACATGTATTCATTTCCAGCCGTAAAACACTGTGTGTAGTTCAGGATGTACTGACTTTTAAAGAACAGGAAGCAGTTTTATATTGGGTGTTCTATCACGTTACTTTTGACATGAGAGATTTTAAGTCCCAAAAGAAGATGGAGAATTTAATAATGCTTCAAGGGAGAGACAGAGAGCACTTGCTAGTGCACAGACGTTCATATTAATCATATATACACAAGGGAGGCGGTGGGAACCTGTGAGTCTGAGAGGAAATAGGAAGTAGCTGAAATATGGCGGTTCGAGCCATGCATGCTTCTCGGGCTGTAGCACAGCATGAGGTGCTCGATCTTGTCCTTGTATATTCTGTTGTAAACTATAATAATACAACTTAATCCCTATCCTTTGAATGTTTCAAAGGACAAAGGTGAACGCATAGATATCCAGACTGGGAATCATGGTAGTATATCAGCCACTGAAAAAGCTTCATATGTTTTTTCTCTCATCCAGCGAGTCAGTCGTAAGGGACACAGTAAGGTCACATAAGGCAGAGAAGAGAGTACAGGCAGTTCAGATGCACTCGTTGGTTTTCAACATTGTTTTTAATAAGAAATAAGCACTAAATCAGCATAAAACAGTTATTTCTGAAGGGTAATTTATGGTACGTACAGTATGTTATGAAAATGATCATGAATATTAATGATCCATGAATATTACGTTCACACATTTTTTCACACGAAAACATTTAAAATTTCTGTAAAATATCAAAAAGTTCTCTCTTTGATGTCTAGAATATGTTAGTTTTTATAGTAACTGTCATTATATTCGTTATCGCACCATATATTACCATAATGCTAAATAATTATCAACAAGCAACATCTGTAAACTAACTACTAACAAAATTAATGCTATGAAGTTTAAAGCTGCTCAGTACCTGTCAGATAGTGGCCAGAAAAGCTATATGTCTGAGACCCAGCAATATACTCCTGTTACTATCTCTTTATTTCTCACATAACTCTCCTCCATTAGTTGAGCTGAACTGACTGTATGGGCTTTCGGTTATTGATGACAGGATCTGCTGTTAGTGATGGGATTCAGGGGTTATTTTTCTTTGAGTGGTTTGTTTGACAGATAGTTGAAATCATCTCAGTAAGTCATCTGATCCTGACGTCTGTTAGCTAACCCACCGCAGGAAATTAGAAGGACCTTTGAAGTGCTGTGTTTTCCATATTAGTAATAAATACCAGTCTACTGGGAGATGGAGAGAGAAAGCGAGACCTTTGAGCAGTGAGGCACAGCTCCTCTTCCTCCTAAAGGTCTTAATCCTCTTCTGTGTTGACTCTTGTGGAAATCAGTTGGTCTCAACTGGTGGGTTGTGACCCGAAAATCAGTTATTGCTCTATTTTGACAATGGGAATTGTGATAAATTCAATATTATGATTCAATAAAATTACATCAAATTAAAACAATTTATGCAAATATGATTTGTCAGGTTCTTTTTAGTGGCACATTGGCAGCTTTTTTATGTGTTCTTGATATATATTATATTGATAACCTTACATATAAACCTGGCAAAGCAAGCTTTAATCAAAATTAAAAAGTTTTAATCAAAACATATTTCCCAGAGGTTACATCAAAGCATCCATGTATTTTACTCAGAGTATTCCATATGTTTTGTGAGTTGTGTTGATAAACGAAAACATTTGAATGAATTTACATAACCATAGGAATTGTCGTCTTATAAAGCATAATCAGTTTAACAGCATGCATGTATGCTTTTGATTGACGAAAAAGGTTCGACTAACAAGTCATTCTTTCAACAATCGAACTACACTGACTATAGAGTCATGCTGCTTTCATGTGCTATCAGATATTTCCTTTTACCCACAAATGAAGACGCAATTACAAGTTTGAGTGCTGTGGGAAATGAATAGGAAACATGGAGAACACCAGGTTTATTATTGCCTATTTCTTTGGGAAAAGTCTTATTAAAGCCAAACTTGATAGAAAATATATATCCAACAAATTTTGAGGTGTAATATCCCATTTTCTGGCAACAATATAAACATTTTCCACATACACCATTGACTAAGACTTAATAATTGCTACTTGTGAAATCTAGACAATCATCTTGGAATCATGATTCCATAATTTCAGAAAAATAAATTCTATTTGTGTTGTGTTGCACACAGTAAGTATGTTACCTGACTGTAATGTCAAGAGAAGGCAATAAAAATGTTGTGGGGAAAACAGATAAAACATAACAGTCGCGAGAGCAATGGTTTGCTCCTTCTCCATGTTTATAGTTTACAGTCCAAAGTTTATTAAACATATATCTTGGGTTTCCCAGTCATAAATACGAATTGAAAGACCGTTTGTGTCTCAATTTTCATCTAGGACAGAGGTATGCATGTTCAGTCCTGCAGATGCCGCTCTCCTGCAGAGTCCTGCGAATGGCACCCTAAACCTTGCGATCTTCCTTCAAGTCCATACTTTAATGATGTTAATGGCGTTTCATGACTGCATCGAGGGCACATATCGGCCACAAAGGGGGCACATTCGAGCACCCTTCTGAAAGCTAAAATGACAAATGGGACACTTTGCACTACAGTTTAATGTGCAGTACTGCAAGTGTGTGTAAAGTGCACCATTTGGTACAGAGCTATAGGCAGGTGAGGGTTTTTTTTAGGGTTAAAGCTAAACTCTGCAGGACAGTCACTCTCTAGGACAGACCTTGCCTATCCCTGGTCTAGGAAACTAATATTTAAGATTTTTCTGCTATCGCTTTGAAGGCGGCATCATTCGCAGTGGTTTCCTGCATATTGTGTTCATGTGAAATGAGGTTTGACCAAGTGACATAACATGACTTTTCCTAAAAGTTTTGCGGGTCACTAATACCTGTGTACTTACATGGTAACTAGATGTACATAACATTTAATAATAAAGAAGTGCCTGTCCTTATGAATGGACCACTAAAATATTGACCCAAATGTTTTAAAATTTAAAAACGCGAATCATTCATTAAAAAAACTGTGCTGCTCTGTGTGTTACATATTTGCGACTGTTCTGCTCTGATCTCAAACTAATTTTATTAAACAAATGAAACAAACGCACTCAGAAATATATCATTTCAATAAATTCTAATTTAAATACTGAACTAAAATTTAATAATCCTATAATATTAACTATGTTTAGTCTATAGGCTATAATGTCAAATTTGCAATAGTGGTTTTCAGGGAACTTTGTTGACTTGGTCGTGTAATGTTGCTTAATTTATAATATTGTGTTAATGCCATGCCCTGTTTAGCACCGATTTTGATTCGGATTTATTTAAAAGTGACAAATTGTTGATGTTGAGAACAGCTTTGACAAATTCATTCTAGTTAATGAATCATTCGACCGTTCGGAAAAAAAGTCTCAAAAATAAATAAATGAATAAAAACAACTGTAAGTAAGAATATAAAAATAGTATTAAAATGTCAGATTTTAAAAAAAACTGTTAATTCATGAGTCAGACACGTCATCGGCAGGTTCACTGCTAACAGAGACGTTAACACACGTTCTAAACAAGTTGTATCAGAATGTTGATATAGGTTTTCATGGGAGTTTTATGCACGTAATATTACGTTGCAATGCGTTTATTATATTATATGCCTTTATAGAAAACTACAACAAAAATATATTGTCATACCAAAGAATAAACTACCCTCCAAAGTGGCTAGTGAGACTAATGTTTTTACCCGCCACAGCCGAATTTTACCCGCATTTGGCGGGTGGGCAGGTGCCAATGTCAAGCCCTGTTACACATACCATTCAGTCGGTTGTTACATGTGTGTAGTTACACAAACTTTGGAGCTGGGGATATATGTACAATGTGCACTTGTGGTTTCATATTACGTACACATCTATTTACTATGTAAGTACACAAGTATTAGGAGAACTTAATATAAAGCGGGAGCATTTTGTGTTGTGATTACCTGTGTCATATTGTTTGCCGTCCGAGCATGTGGTGAAGGTTCTTGTTCTTGTCCTTTCCTTTCATTTGTTCTTCCTCTCCTTTCTTTGCTCATCCTTCCTTCCAACCCTCAATCCCTCCTTTTTGCCACAGAGAGGAGGAAGAGGAGGAAAAGGATGAGGAGCTTCAGAAATCAGAGCTCTCTAGACAGTCATCCGAAAGGTATTTCAGCAGAATAGGATTTCAGGGTGTAGAGTCTTAGAGCTAGAAACCAGATTGTAGATCCTTATCCATTTTCTGATGCTATCTCTTCCCTGACTTGACTAACATAAATGTCTCCCAACATATCATGGTTTTCACCATCATTTACTAGATCTTCTGCTGTTATTCTGTTGTTCGTAGCTGGATGCCATCAACAGTAGATGAAGCTTCTAGCTTGTGTTTGCCTTTAAAGTGCATGGTCAACTTCATTCCCAATGCTGCTGAAACAGACTATGAGGAAAACCTCCGGGACAGGTCTGGGAACGAGGTTATCCGCAAGGCCCCAGTGCCCTCCCCTTCTTTTACCCCAGATTTTGGCCCCTCTATATCACCTAGACTGTCTTCTTGGGCTTCGGTCAGGTCGTTGGGGGCTCTCCCGTCCCGGGGTTCCTCTGTCACCTCCTCAACCTCCACCTCCCCAAGCGAAGAACCCCTGTCCCCAGTCCTTCCTCTGCTCTCTTCCACACTTCTTACTTACCCAGTGGATTTGGACGAGGTTTCTGTGGGCACTCGGGAGGCTCGAGACCCAGACAAGCACTGCAGGTAGTGCAGATAGATGCAGTAGATTCTCGCCACTCACAGAATAAGTTCCATGCATGTGTAGATGGACTCTGTTCCAAATGTACCTTGAAGGCAATGATTCTATCTATAGTGTTTCAAGTAAGGTTCTATTGGGTTCCTGTCTTGAAAAAAAGCCACCTATGTAGATGGTTGCATTTGGAATAGAGCCATTCAAAGCTGCATGTCATATTCAGAGAATGACTTTCACTCCCACATATTGCAAGTCAAGCTATGAGATCCCTGAGAGATGAACTTAGGAAACCCATGTCTGTTTTTACTGATTCAAGTCTCACAAACACTATGAGCACAGTATTTGTGGAACTTTCATCCTCTAATAGGAAGGAAGTGTGGCATGGGATTCTCTTGATCTCTGGATCTCCTGTGAATGGCGAGGGTTTGTTGTTTTGCTTGTTCCATCAAGCCCACCTCTGAAAAGAGTCAGACCCTTACCCTAGTGGATCATCACCCTATCCCTTTGTATTCAGTTCAAAGAGGACACTGTAAAATGTCTGGTATCTTCCAAAAATTGCACCCCCATAAAAAGTGCTATGCTCACTGTGTCTTAACTTATGGTCATGTGACTTATTCTGTCTTATATATCAAATCCTTAGACCAATAAAAGAAGAATGGATACCAATATGATCAGAGCCTGATAAATCAATATACTCTGTGGGCTTTATGTTGCTTCTTTTATATTTGATGAAATGCAAAAAGGCAGATCGTTGTATAAACTAAAGACCCCTTTTTGCATTTGAACTAGCCACTGTAGTGCAAGACACTCCCTAAAGGATGCTAACTTTAACTGACATTTACAGCTCATCTGCCTTTCATTGGTGCATTGTACTACTACAAAGCCAAGAGAAGCCTGTAAATTAAGTCACATGTAAAGAGGCAATTGTATTTCACCCTGAACAGTGCCTGTAGGGTCCACATTTCATGAGAATAAAGCTGAAAATGCTTTGCGATGTTATGTGCATGTTTGCCTGACATTAAGACTGCAGCAGCTTGAGGAACCCATCTGGATCATAAAGTGGATCAAAGACAGTTCTTTTTTGGTCTTCTGGCTCTATGCATACTTGGGCTCTTTAATATTTAATAACCTAATTACACAGCAGTCTTATTCTATTGGCACAGTAGCTATTAAAGTCAACATGACATCAAAATATTATTTTCTGGGAAAGCTGGGCAACCATTGATGACACTGACTTACCTGCCTTGGACTAGCAATGGCAAGCAAAGGGTTTGATTGGTTAGCATGGTCAAGTTTGCCCATGCTGGTAGGTGTTGTAACTACACCAAAAAGCACCTTTGTCCTTTGATGACTTTTTAAACTAGCCTTGAATTTTGTCTTTTTTTACATGCTGAAATTGCTTGTCTGTTGTAGTGGATTCCACACCTCTTAACGTACTATTATTATTATGATTGGTGGGCTTG
>JAUMHI010000058.1:8030057-8044617 GCA_032359435.1 Enteromius unitaeniatus | reverse complement strand
CATGCTGAAATTGCTTGTCTGTTGTAGTGGATTCCACACCTCTTAACGTACTATTATTATTATGATTGGTGGGCTTGTAAAGGTGAAAATTGCATTGATTTTTCCCTTCTGCTGTCCTTGCTGGCTATTTAACAAGGTCTTTAATATTTAAATTAATAAACAGCTACTGCTTTGATTCACTTTTTTTCTGTCTTGTCACTGTACTTGTCTCTCGACTGCACTTGTCTTCTTTTTCTGTCCCAGCTGTCAGTTAGACTAATCCTTCTGTAATTTATGTGTCGATTACTTACTTCTTTTCATGTTCTGTCTCTTCTGTGCAGTCTGTCAGATGTTAGATACTCAAACAACTCATGCAGTTCATGTGGCAGGTAAGGGAACACAATGGAAACAAAGCACGTTTGCGAGCTTTGGTGTAAAGTTTAAAAGGAGAAGGTCATGTGGGTTCAAGTCTTGCCTGTGTCTTTTCCTAAAAACTCATCTTTTCTTGTTCATCTTTTGGAGTTTATATAAAGCTTGTTTTAAATATTTTAAAGCTTTAAAAGCACATTGGTGTGCCATATTTAACCAAGTTTATATATTGATGTATTTTTGAATATTTGTAATCAATTACAAAGACAAGTTAAATATTAATAAAGAATCAAATTTAATTTAATTCATACAATTCTGCAAAGCGGGTTTTGGCAAGTCAAAAACAATTCACAATGCTTTAAATGCATTGGCTTTTTATGTTTTTAGGTGCTGGAACAATTTGGAATTACGAATAGTGTCTGTTACATTGGTAGTAAGCCAGGATTCATTCCCAGGTCTGAGTTCTTACTCTGATAATATGTGTAATGAATCACAACAGACTCAAACACTGAGACAAGACTAGGAAGCGAATGACAGCGTGTCACTGACCTCTTTTAATGAAGATGTGGGATTGCACAGAGAAACAAGCCCCTGCATGTCTTGAATCATATCTTCCAATAAAGGTCATATCGTGTACATCTGCAGTCAGTGATCTGAGCTATCAAGCTGCTTTATTTGGGGAGAAGAGTTTATTTTGTCACTCACTCATGTGAAAGCATGATTTAGCAGAGCACCTGTGTGTGTGTGTGTGTGTGTGTGTGTGTGTGTGTGTGTGTCCTTGGCTGTTTGGGCAGTCGAGTGAGGCTTCACATTGACCGATAGTGTCTGCTGTGGTCTTGATGGAGGAAATACATGACATCATTTGCATTTGGAATCAGAGCTTCATCCACCCCCCCACCCCTTGGTTGTGTGTATTAGATGATAAGTGTGATGAATGAAGTGAATGGAAAATATGGCCATTAGTTCTGTTGGATAAAACAAGACTTTAGCTTTATGCTGTTAAGAGGAAACTTCTGGACACATAAAATCAGTTATATATGGCTGAACCTTGAATTAAATTGTCTTTTTTCCTTTCTTTAGCAATAGTCATGCAGGTACATATCCTGGCAGGTCATCTGGGGTGTCCAGTGCCCCCTCAACACCCTACAACCGCTTCGGCCCCTCAGGAGCTTCACCTGCAGAAAATAAGCTTGACAGGTGAGGCACTGTTCTCCTTTGATGTGCATATGGCTCTGTTCTGCACAGGAATCTTTAAATGTAACTGTTCTGAGACTAAAAGAGTTATGATGCTGAAAATAACAACAGAGAATATTAAAACATATTTAAAGTGTTTATACGATGTTGCTAAAAAGAATATTGTTTTGTGTTTTTGGTGTAATGCAAAGTTTTTTATGCAGTTTAAGGTTCAAAAAGCCCTGGCTTTCTGAAATGGGTCGATTTTCACAAAGCTTATCATTCTAAAAAAAGGTGTGCTCTGATTGACCAGCTATCGAGTGCATTCAATGGAATGCCATGTCCCGGTGTGATGAGACAAGAACAATAAAAGCCATTTCAAATTAGGCATTTGTTGCATCCAATGGGGACATAATTTTCTGATTATAATGACTTATTACTGTCCTTTTACGCGTTGCATTGCATAAACATAACACCATGTCTGCATTTTTTGATCAGAGAAACAATAAACAAGAAGCACTAGGGTACTCTATAATGCTCGTGTTTAAATAGTAAGTAGCAGATTCTGTAAATAATAAAACATACTTAAACAAACTGTCCTTGCAAAGTTGGAATTGCCCCACTTTATAGAAAAAGCCTTTGTGCAGAGCCAGCATACCATAGGTTTAAATATGCGGCACACATTTTAATGTTTGGATTGAACTGTTCTGTAGAAGTGTTGAAAATACTGCTTAACCACTGATTTCTAGTTCTAGTCTGATTTCTTTTTGAAGCCCAAATAAAGTTGTTTCACTTTCACAATGAAACACAGCGTCTCCAGAACATGGCGCTGGCAGCAACACTACAGCGAGAATAATAGCTCCGCCTTCTTTCTTTGCTTAAACATTTGTTCAGTGTTAAATAAACCCATACCGTGATGTAGAAAAGTGGGTGGGTGTTTAAACAAGGTGCTTTAGGAAGGCGGGGCTGAGTCTTAACTATTACCAAAAATATCTCTTTGGGTTTGACACTTTGGTCTTTGCAACTTTAGGGATTTTATCTATGCACTCTCAGTTTGTAACACTCCAAAGAGAACTTGAAATCGCATCATATGACCCCTTTAAACGGTGTCCTCTACTATGACTGGATAATCGTTCCTCAGATCAAGCTAAATACTGAATGAATCAAGTATGCTACAACAAAGTATTTATACCTTTAGATGCCCAAGAATGTAATTGTTGTTATATTGAGGTACGGGTGTTCTCAAATTCTGTTCCTCTTTGGTTTCTCTTGTTGTCCAGGCCTACTCTGGGTGGATTGTTGACTTCTTCCTACAGGCAACATCAGGAGTCTTTGAATGCTGAACGTGAGCGGAGGCGCCTGGAGAGAGAGGAGAGACTTCAGCGCATTGAACGAGAGGAGAGAAATCGTTTCAAGTTCGTGGCCTTTTTCAGCATTCATTTTGTTGCAGTGTGTGTTTTCACCCAGGATTACATTATTTCATGAATATGAAAAGTATATCAATGATTCCAATGTAATCTAGTATCTCTCATGTTGGAGATGGCCATGAGAAACATTTTGTCTAGAAAAGCAGCTGAGGCCTGCATCCAAATTTTATCAAAGATCTGGGAGTTTTCCGGACTGGACAAGTTATTGCTTTCTTATTATGGTCATTCAAAGGAAAACTGCATTCATATGAGACAGTGAGCAATCATTCTGGGCTGCAGAAAGACAAATGCTTGTTCTTTTTGTATGCTTGCCTATCCTACCAAGGATATATCCATATACCAAGTCTTTCAGTCAGCCTCTACTGTTGCGTAATACCAAATTAATATACCAGCTTGAATGGTTACTACTTGATTAACATTATTTAAAGGGATAGTTTCTCCAAAAATGGAAATTCTGTCAGTCATTACTCAATTTCATTTTGTTCCAAACCTGTAAGACCTTTGTTCATCTTCGGAACCAAAGTTACGGTATTTTTAATGAAATTCGAAAGCTTTCTTACCCCGCATAAACAGCAAGGGTTCAAGGCCCAGAAAGGTAGTAAGGAAGATGTTAAAATAGTCCATGTGAAGATATTTTACAATTTCTTCTCTTCTGTGCCACACTTCAATGCACAATTTTGAGAGTACCACATGGTATACATGTGCATTCCTCTGCTTCAAAAAGAAATTTTCATTTTTTCATGAACTCTCCCTTTAAACCCATGAACTCTGAATGTTTTTGGTAGACATATAAAAGGCTTTTTTCACTTTTTCATGTTTTCTTATGATGATTTTCTTTGTTGCAGTCGGGATTACGTGGAAAAGAGAGAAGAGGTCAAACAAGCTCGAGAAGAAAGGTACATTTCAAGAATTCCCAGGAAGTCACAATTAAATTACACATTTCTAATTTAGTAACAAAATCCTAAATTAACTTCACTATGAATGTTGTTTCTCTTTGCACTCTCTGAATGCTCAAATAGTGCTAATGGGATTGAGCTTCATGTTTAGTTTTTCTGATGCAATCTTTTATAATGGTTACTCATTTATTTATTGTCCCGTCAGACTGAGATATTATTATCATAGTGCATTATAGGTTGCTTTTTGCTTCTTATTTTTCTGACATGCTTTCTAACCATGTCTCCACTTTTTTACCTTTATGTTGCAATTATTCTGCATATTGTATATATATAAAATGCTTTTTTACATCAGTTGTCCTATATCATATAGATAAAGTGTCTAATAGCTAATGTACACACAAACACATTACTTTTTACTTACTGCACAACTCTTTATACATTGTATTGATTGGGAAAAAAAACAAAAAACAGCACATCAAACAGTAGGAATAGACAAGTATAAGATAGGGACTCTGTATCAGCAGATACCCAGATCCGATTCCCTACTTCGTAATATAAGTAACTTAGTATTGTACTGTTGTTCCAGTGTCTCTCTTGTTGCTAGGGTACGCATTGTATTAAAAAGAAAATCTTTATGTATCTGATACTGTAATGATAGACAGAACATATTATGATAAATCAACAATATGTTTCTCATATAGTATCACAGATGATTTCTGCCATATTGGATAAGTTACTGCAGTCCAATGCAATTATGTCATAAAGACTTGTGCCGTGTTTAATATCAATTAGCAGCACAACAGTAGTAATACACCTTGAAAACATTTATTGTACGGAGCAGCAGATGGGAAGCGTATCGGCACGCGCTGCAGGTGAAATATGGGCGTTAGGGCCCCTTTATGCCTGCTGTAGATTAAGACCTTTAAAGACGGCAAGACAAGGTGTGTAATTGACTTTAGACATGGGCTTTTTCCATTTACAGTAAATGTTAAAAACATGCATCCTGGCAAGTGGAATGACTCAGTGTCTTTTCTTTTATTCAAGATCTTATCAAAAGTTACGGTCTTCCAAACTTTTTTTCCTTCAGTTTGATGTAAACCTTACAGTATAATATAATGATGTTATGGAATTAAAAACTAAGCCAACTTCAGGTGATAGAAAGGAAATGTTATATGGTTATGAAACATCTGGTTCTTGTTTTTAGTAAATGTTGTATATTAGAACTGGCACATATTTTTTGGGGTTGATAAGACGGGAGGGGAGCAGACAGCATCTGTTTTGACACCTGTTAAGGGAGAGTTATAGGTAGCATAGTGGGAGGATTTGGTTTGGAAGACTTGAACTTGAAGTGAACATTGTTTATGCACAAAATTGGAATCCATATTCTCTTGCAAGCTGATTGCACTGAAATTGTCTCAAGTACAGCTCCCTTGAAACAAATATCAATCATTAAAATCATTACAAAATCTTACGAACGTAACCCACATTTCCTGAAGGAGGGAATGGAGACGTTACATATGGGATCTCGCTTGAGAGACCAATTGTCTTCGAATCCTTTGGAAAAGGCCAATGAATATTGGCACCTTATCACAGCGTGAGTATAAGAGGGCACGGCTGGATTGCACATGCAGGTTTTCGCTGAGGAGCCGAGTCGGTGTCAGTGCGACTCAGGGTTGTGGCAGAAAGATGTAACGTTCGTAACCTAGACGTTACCCTTTCAGTCGAATCACTTCGACGTTACATATGGGAACACCCATGGAAGAGGCCACGACTCTGAGCCGCGTCAGTTTAAGATATTTTAGATTTAAAACTGTAGCATGGATTGGGGGGGCGGAGACATGAAAAGGTATTATACATGGAAAATATTAGGGAATGCACTATATCGATAAGATATGGATATAAGTGAAGGGAAACACAGCCTTCTGGCACAACCACTGGTGAAGGAAGTCCAGTGGATCACAGTCGGACTGACTCCGCTCCGAGTCCGACTGCGGGGCAGGAGGAAGAGGGTTCGCCTTGGCATCGGGGAACCGTTGAGATGCACAGCAGCAAGCCAACACCAGCCGGACTTCCCGCTACCTGCTTGTCTGGTTTAAGACACGGGAAGACCTCTTCGCGGAGGTCGTAGAACCTGGCGAAGGTGTTAGGTGTCGCCCAGCCCGCAGCTCTACAGATATCTGCTAATGAGGCACCGTGCACCAACGCAGAGGTGGAGGCAACACTCCTTGTGGATTGAGCCCTCAGACCTAAGGGGCACGGCTCTCCCTGGTATAAGTAGGACAGGGAGATTGCTTCCACCACCCAATGGGCCAGCCTTTGTTTGGAGACAGCATCCCCTTTCTGCTGACCTCCAAAGCAGACAAAGAGCTGCTGAGAGCGTTTGAAGCTCCGAGTGTGGTCAATGTAGAGGTGCAAGGCGCGTACAGGACACAGCAACTGCAAGGCCGGGTCTTCCCCCTCCAGGGGCAGAGCTTGCAGGTTCACTACCTGACTTCGGAAAGGTGTGGCAGGAACCTTGGGCACGTAGCCGGGCCGAGGTCTCAGTGTTACGTGAGAGTCAGCCGGGCCGTCTCGGGGGATTAACCCGATGCGCACCTCTAAGGAACCTAACGATGAGTTGGTGCTTGCCTAGGGACTGGCCATCCACTGCATCATGGTATGCCTACATACACTTTAATAGTTGAAGGGGACAGACTGCACTCCAACTTTTCCTGCAGGAAGGCAAGCACCACTGCAATCGTACATCTCTGGGTCCTCTTGGCGTAAGGAGCACCAATCGACGAACAAACCCCAAACTCTGAGTGTAGGCCTGCCTCGTTGAGGGCGCCCTAGACTGAGAGATGGTGTTAATCACAGCTGCTGGCAAGCCGGAAAGGTCTGCCGCATCCCATCCAGGAACCAAACGTGCGAGTTCCAGCGAACGAGATGTGGGTGCCAGATTGTGCCCACCCCCTGAGGGAGAGGCTGCCTCCGAGGGGGATTTTCTAAGGAGGGACTGCAACGAGGAGCATAAGGTTGGGAACTCACGCTCCTGTGAACCTGCTCCTTCACCTCCTTGAACTTGCACAGGTTCTGTGCAAGGAGGCACACTGGGGAAAAAAGCGTACTTGAGCCCCGGAGACCAGCTGAGTGCCAGTGTGTTCCTGTCGAGGGGCACCTCGGTCAGGGAGTGAAGCAGGTGGCAAAGGGAGGCCCCGGGGAAGGCGAAGAAGCGTATCTTGGCCTTGCCGAGTTGGCTCCAGCTCAGTTGGACTACCTGGGGGTGGAGTCGTCGTTCTCCAGGGTGGGTGGATTACCAAAGATGGATGCATGGAACCTGAACAACGTGCAGCGAATATGGCCATGTCTGACTCCACAGGAGCGGATGGAGGGCGGGTTGCAAGCGGAAGCGCGGACCAACCTGGCGGACGATGAACGTAACGGCTGCAATCCGCACCTAGCATGCAGCACCCGAACCCATGAAGGCATTCGTGTGCACAATAAAATGCCAGAACTCTTAACCTAGAGGCCCTGCCACCTGAAGGGAGCCTAATCATGGGTTAAATAGACGGCAATTTATTAATTATTAAATGTAATGAATACATATATTAAGTTTTAGAGGAGTAACGACATATGACATTTTGTGGTTGCACTTTATTTGACAGTATGTGTACTAATACTTACAGTGTACTTACCCAAGAAACTACTGGTAATATAAGGTAACTATATGGGGTAGGGTTATGTTTAGGGGTAAGTTCAGGATTAGTTATTATCTAGTTATTTTTATTACTACAGTAAGTACATAGTATGTACATGAGGAACTGGACTGTAAAATAAAGTGATACTGAACAGGTTTATTTAGGTCATTTTATAAGTATAAAGATAAGTATTAATTAAAGATAAGTAAAACATTAAGTTACATTTTCTTTTTGATGTCAGGCATGAAAATGAGCATTGCCTGATACATAAAGTTTGTAGTAACTTTCATCGTTTTATGTGCAGATATAAGCAATTGGAGCGGCTGGCAGCAGAGGAAAATGAAAGGGAACGGCCGAGGACGGCACGGGGAAAAACAGAAATCACCCTCAGCCTGAGTTCACGAACCTCCGGCAGCTCATTGTCTCGTTCTGCCACCCCTTTGACTGTAGAGGCTCAAGAGGATAAACGTTCTGTCCCAAATCCAGCAAAAGGTGAGATTCCTCTGTGTACAGTAATACGGTGTGGCATTTCTGGAAAAATCTCTGTTCTTCATTTTTCCTCCAAAGTGTGGAATCAAGCTGTTACCACACAAATGTTTTGTAAAGAAAACAATGTAAAGCCACTAGGGCAGTCAGCCGTTAGGAAAAACTACATTTATTTGAGGTTTATTGACCTCAAATATTAACCACAATTTCACAAATTGGGTCAGTGGTCAGTCAGCCTTCCATATATAGCCACATCTGAATCTGAGGGGCTGGAGTTGGTATGAACGGGCTGAACGACTGGAGCCTGGTCAATCACTCAGTCTCACTGTGGAGTTTCCGACTAGCTTTAGACACACATATTCACATGAGAATCGCACAGCTGGGTACAAAATGTTTCAGTCTTCTATGTTTTAGAACGTTTTAAAGTGTTAGTTTACATTTAAATGCTGATATTATTTACTCACTCTCCTGTCATTCCAAACACATATGACTTCAAAAAGGACAGATTTAAAAATTTTTGTTGAACTATACCTTTAAAAAATATCTCTAAAAACAAACCTTCCTCCAGCAAAAATGCAATTTAATGAAATGCATATGATATGGCTGCCAATTAAAATGTTTTATTACAGTTAAGAAATTTTGAAAAACTAAGAATTTTCCATAAATATTTGTGGCACAGTAACTGAGTGAGTGGTTAAAAGCTTTGGTTTATAACCAGTAGGGTAAAGATTTAAACCATACAGGACGTGAGCTGTAAGTAAGAGACTTAATCCTAAATTGCTCCAATTGTAGTGAAATGACGGGATACAAAAACAGAAAGAAAGAAGGACATTCATCAGCCGTGACACAATAATTGAATGAGTGGCTTGAGGTTGTCCATTCAGTGAGGCACTAGTTATATCACATTCATGTGGTTTCTGAAGGCCAGAGTATTGGTCACACACTGGTCAGTGAATGAAAGCATGACCAGCCTTGTGTAAAAGGATAGCAGTGTGGATCTGACTGTGGTTTCAAAGGTCTGAGCTCCTCCCAGAGTATAAATGTAAAATATGGGACAAATTAACTGGAAAAATAAGACTTAATTTAAATCTTTTTGTGTGTGTGATTTCAGCAGCGTATCAACAGCACATACTTCATATATTTTCATAATTAAAGTGTAATATATTGTATACTATAATGTTTTTCAATAAGGACATTTACTGTTAACATCTCTCAGTCATCCAGCTTTTATATTTCTCCTGTGTATTCATATAAAGTGTTTGATGGTAAGGTTGTGTGGAATTTTGTTTTGTTATTCCCCATGCTCCTGCAGGATCACATTTCCTGTATTTATTTGCTTTTCTGAATGTGGAGGAGTAGATGTGGTAGTGTTAGGAGGGTTACCGTAACACAGACACAGGGAGAGGGGGACGTGTATGTGCAGACTGCATGTGAGGGCTGAGGGGTGCGTGCATTGTATGCATGCAAAGTTTCTGCACTGCATCTTTAATCAGATTTAGGTCATATTTTCATGTTTTAAATACATCTGTCTGTCATCTTTAAAATAATATTAATTTATACGGGAAGCAAAACTGTGATTACTGAATAACTTACCTAACCACGTGCATATTCAGATTTCTGGCATGAAGATACAAGTACAATCCAATAGGTCAAACTAAATCTGACATAATGACATCATTATCACAAGGCGAAGCTGATTGGTTCTTTTTGTATCAGTGGCCAATGAACTTGAGCTTAACATATAAATACTTGGCTAGTGCTTCTTGTAGCAGTTGCAGATAGCTTCAGAAACCCTCCACCTTCCCCAGCTCCACCTGTATTGATCTGCTATGCGGTGATTCATTTATGCTATATGGGGGTTGTTCCGTATATGTTACATGTGCAGTAGCAGTATTTCTAACATGTTGCAGTTATGATGGCAGCACCTGCAACTTAATCAAGCAGATGAAAATTCTACACGGTAAAAAAATTTTTTTTAAATTTACAGTAAAAAAACGGCAGCTGTGGTTGCCAGAATAAAACTGAAAAATACGGTAACAATATTTTTGTTTTACGGTTTTATGTTAAATTTACTGTTAAATACCCTAATTTCTAAAAATAAACTGTAATACCTCATATAATATTAATATACCAATCTATTAAGTAGTGAAATTTATTTTGTACCTTTGAAATACACTGATATCTACCAAATGCAGGCGGTGATGAGAAAGTCACATGATGAACCAAAGCTCATCACAAGTAGCTTTTAAATATTAACACATATAGAATGAGCTCTGGGTCATTCACACAAACACTTAACACCATCATGGTAAGAATTATTAAACTGAAATGTGCAATAAACATTTATTTTACAACATTACATGTAACATACAACCCTAATAAACATAACTGATACAAAAAAACTAAGAAGAAACATAGTTATTGCAAAGAAAAAACATCAAATTCAAACAAAATTTAAAATGCAATGCAGGGAATTCTGGGAATGTCAGTTTGTGGTGTTTCCCTGTAAATTTAACAGGAATTTACCATTAACCATTTCACAGGTTTTTACCATAGCATTTTCAGTTTTTTATCGTTTAAAATCACAGAATTTTTTTACAAAGTATATATCCCTCTCAAACTTCCTGTTTCAAAAGGAAATATGTCAACACGGGACAGAGGAAATTTGTTGTGGTCTTTATAAAAAGGACATGGTTAGTTTAACTTTTAAGGCCTTTAAAATTGTCATTGGATGGAAGTTTCTTCATCTCAAGTTTATTTCAAAATGGCCTTGTTTAATCATTAGCTCCATGGAAGTTGGGCTTCTTATCTGGAATGTGTACCAAGCCAATCTTTTTTCCTCCCCTCAGGAACTGAGTCTGAAACAAGCCGTCCCGTGCAGGCAGCAGTTGTGTGGCCTTCCTCAGAGCCTCCCTCGTCCTCAGTGTCTGCGCTGGTCTCGCCCTCCAAACCAGAGGAGGAACAGAAACCTTTGGAACCATCAGACATTACACTCTCTCTGTCTCCAACAGACTCTGAGCCAGAGAGACCTGAGACAGAGGAGAAAGCAGAGGAAGCTGAAGCTGAAGCTGATGAAGAACTTGTAGTGAGTGGAATGAAAGATGAAAAGAAAGAAGAAACAGAAGGAAACTTTGAGGAAGAGACTAATGAAATGGGTACAGAGGAGTGTGTGGGAGAGCAGATGTTAGAGAGGGATGTAGAGGAGAGTGTCGTCCTGAGTGAGAAAGAGAGGCAGAATGAGGAACTGAATGAGAAAGATAACTGCTCTGCCTCCAGCATCTCATCAGCCAGCAGCACTCTGGAGAGAGAAGAACGTGAGGAGAAACACGTCAGTGACAGTGACTCCGGTGAGAACAAAGTCAAATTCTGTGACATTCACCACTGGGTTCACAGTAAACATTTCTCTCTGCCAAGTATTTTTTATCAACCATGAAACTATTTTATTTTATTTATTGATTTACTTTTGTGTGTTTTGGTCCTCCAAAAATATTATAATGACTTTTTCTACTAATAGTTACCTAGAAATACACTAATAATCTACTGAGAGGAAGGTAAAGTGTGTTATGTATGTGTTATATGTTAATATGTAGTTGCAAAATTACTTTTATTTGGCAGAATCTATCAAAATAAAATGTAACAAATTGTCCTTGCGTAGATACATCTACATCTAAAAGTGCACCTGTCAGAAGGTGTAGACCAATAGTGACTTTATCCTCACATTTTTTATTTTGTGCCTTTATTTTGGAAGGATTTTTTCTGGAAGAAAATCATCCTAGAAGAGCCCCAATATTTTTTATTATACATGTGTCTTTTATTTGAAGCATGCACACTTGCATCAGCAAGAATAAGACAGACAGAGTTATTAGAATTTTATTTAAGTGATGTATTCTGTTGAAGTTCATAAATTTTACCAGCCAACTGGCGTTTTATCACATTAGTTTGCCAAGCATCAAAAGATATATTTGTTTTTAAAATAACAGTAATGCAACAGTTTCATAGTCAGACATAAATATTTATGGCTAGTTTTGTTCCAAGTTTAAGGTTATTTTTCTAGTGTAAATGATTATCCATCATTTGCAGATAAAATTGTAACTTTTTTTAGTAATTAAAATTAATTTCAGTATTTCAGTTTTTTTGTAAATATGTCTAAAAATTGTACCTTTTGTTAAATCTGAATTTGTATTCTTAGGCCAGTGGACAGACTGTATGAATACATCGGATGGGAACGATCAGTGCAACAAAGTTCTTCACAGCAAACGCTTCATGCTGGACATGCTTTATGCGCAAAACAAGAAGGCAGAGGAAGATGAGATAGAAAAGGAGAATGAGAAAGAGTGTTCAGGTCAGGACTCTTCTGTTACCAGCCTTGTTTGTCGCATCTCCACCCTGGAGGTGCATCGGCAAGCTTGTGATGACAACATGAAGAAACTGGATGTGGAGCATCTGGAAAACCAGGGTAGCGTACGGGCTGTGGCTGAGAAATTTCGTGATTTGGTGAAAGGACTGGTATTGCCTCATGAGGTGGAGCATTCTGGGAAAGAAAAGCAGCAAGCACAGGAAAAACCTCTGCCGGCTCCTTTACCAACACCCCCTAAAAAGGAGTCAGACCACATATGGGACCAGCTTATGGCCACACCACGAGAGCTACGTATCAAAGAGCTGGACTTCACGGACTTGGGAGAGGAGGATGATGTAGACATTTTGGATGTTGGGAATGTGATCGGGTCAAGTGACCTCACGCCACCTCCTCCCCCACCTCCCTGTTTGCCCAGCCTTCCACCCCCGCCACCTTTATTTGGATGCCCTCCACCTCCCCCTATCCCTGGCATGATGATGCCCCCTCCACCACCTTTTTTGGCCTCAGTACCTCCCCCACATCTCGGATCTCCTCAGCTTAGTCAAGGAGAGCCCCTGCTCTTCCAGAAGAAGAAGAAGACAATCCGGCTGTTTTGGAATGAGATCAGACCTATAGACTGGCAGTACAGCAACCACAAGAGATGCAGGGAGTCACTATGGTCCAAACTTGATCCAGTCAAACTGGACATAGCCAAGTTGGAAAACCTCTTTGAGACGAAATCCAAGGAGCTCCCAGTTACAAAGGTACTGTTAAATTACCATTTTTCAGTATCTCTTCCAAATTTTTCCAATTCAGGCCTGCATTTTTGTTGTTTAAATCCTGAAAATTATTTGTTTACCTAAAATTGCACAATTTATTTTTGCATCAGTGTTGTCATAGTTAACGGTAGATCCAGAGTTATCCGTAAGTATAGACAAGAGAAGGGTTGCAGCAGCCATTTGGATGATATGAATTAAAATGGGATGTAAAAGTCACACTACACCATAGTTGTTCCTGGAGGGCCACTATCCAGCTAAGTTTAGTTTCAACCCTAATTACACACACCTGAACCAGTTAGTTATGGTCTTACTAGGCATACTAGAAACTTACAGGCAGATGTGTTGAGGCAAGTTGTAGCTAAACATTGTAGCACATTGGCCCTCCAGGACTGAGTTTGGACATATGGCTGATGTTTCAGACTTCATTGGTTTCTTTCTGGAGAGCCACTAAGAACTCAGAATTGTCTTTCTCTAAAAATTAAAATTAGTTTAAATGTCAATATTTTCGTTCCAAGTTTAATGTAAATTTTTGGATGTCGCAATAAAATATTGTATGCAAATGCTAAGATGTGCATAAAAACAAAAACTATAAAGCGTAAAATGTTACTGTATGCACTTAATTTATAGGTTTTTTTATCCAATAAGAAAACATGCACGTAAATTACGATTTGGAAAATTACTTGAACTGATCATTTGTGGTCAAACTCTATATATACATTGCCTTTCACTAATATTGGCACCCTTGGTCATTCTGAGGAAAGGTGACTGTGAAAATAAATCTGCATTGTTTATCCTTTTGATCTTTTATTCAAAAAATGTGCAAAATGGTAACCTATCATTGAAGTCAAACAATTGAAAATGGGGAGAAAACAGCTCTGAGTATTCTCCTGTAACACCTGAAGAGTTTGGAGAACACCTGATAAAAGAAAAGAGAATCTCTCCAGACTCTTCTGAATACCAGCTCCACGATGGTGCTTCTCCTCTCTAGTTCACCTCACTCATTTTATGCAGGGTTCAAGATCTGTTCTAAAAGCCACTTCACTAATTGGTTCACTCAATTATCTTTTGCTGCATATCATAAATATATTCTTTGGTTTTTCTCATTGTGTTGATGTTAGGAAATTTGGGCTTTGTTTTCCCTCCTATATATATTTCTGTGAAACAAGAAACCATGGCTGGATAATTTAATGTCCATAATCACCATGGAGTGCTCAAAATTGTGAATATGAATGAGAATATATTTCAGAGATAATTAACTCCCTATTTTACTCCCTATTTTTCCCTATATAACTCCCTATTTTCATTTTTTTACTTCAATGATAGGTTAGAATTTTTTGAATGACTGATCAAAAGGATAAACAATGCAGATTTATTTTCACAGCCACCTTTGCTCAGATTTACCAAGGGTGCTAATATTAGTGGAGGGCACTGTATATAT
>JAUMHI010000058.1:7996633-8029957 GCA_032359435.1 Enteromius unitaeniatus | reverse complement strand
TCAAAAACACAGCAGTATATTTCATTGTACACATGGAGTACTTTTTATCCCTGTGTTCACCAAACCCATCTTGAGTGTCTGCTGCTAAGAAGCTCATTGTTTAGTTTCATCTGATCATAGAAGCCAGTCCCATTTGTAGTTCCAGTCCTGTCTGACAACTGAACATGCTGGAGATAGTTTTTGGATGAGTGAGAAGAATTTTTCTTAAACCCTCCTGAACAATATGTGCTAATGTAGGGGCTGTTTGACAATTTTTCTTTTGACAAAGGTCGTCTGATCCTGAGACTCAACTATTTTCTGCAATTCTCCAGCTGTGATCCTTTAAGAGTCTTTAAGCACTCAAACTCTATTGTCTACTTTATGTAGACTGGAAATTCGGTGGAAAAGGTCATTTTCACTTCTCTAGTTCTTTTCTTAAAGCCACTTCACTAATCGATTATCTCGCTCGATTATCTTTTGCTGCACATCGTAAATTTAAAAAAAAAAACATTTATTTCTCATTGTGTTGATGCTTACAGGATTTTGGGCTTTGTTTTCCCTCCTATATATATTTCTGTGAAACAAGAAACCATGACTGGATAATTTCATGTCCATAATCACCATGGAGTGCTCAAAATTGAGAATGTGAATGGGAATATATTTCAGATATAATTAACTCACAAAAAACTCTAGGGGTGCCAATAATTATGGTCAACAAGTAATGGAGAAAAACATTTATATTTATTTCTCCCCATTTTCAATAGTTTTTCTTCAATGATAGGTTAAAATTGTGTTAATTTTTTGAATGAAAGATAAACAATGCAGATTTATTTTCACAGCCACCTTTGCTCAGAATTACCAAGGGTGCCAATATTAGTGGAGGGCACTGTATATATTGTTCTACTTTGGTTTTACCTGGCTTTTATCAGCACATGTGACCACAAGCTATAGCTGCTAGGAAGTTACTTTGATCTTTTCTAGGCCTTTCTTCTGTAACACATGGTATGAATTCTGACACCTTCCATTGCCCATATGCGGCCTGCACAGCTCTTTCTTATGACATGATTGCACATGTTTAAAAAAGAGCTGCAGAATGTAGGTCAGAATGTCAATAGGTTGGTTGATTGTCTATGATGGATTCCTTGTATTACCTAAACGCTTAATCAAAGGTGCTTTCTGCGATCCATAAATCCTGCTGCCACTCAAAACAAAGTTAAGTCACAAGTCATTGCTTGGCTGAAACATTCTAAACCTAATCAATTCAGCCTGTTACAAGGATCTTGACGTTTTTGTATGCTTTAAACTGAAACATAAACTGCACCGTCATTCAAGGTTGTACAAAAAAGTTCATTTTATGCTTCCATGTAATTTTGTTTTTCATGTACTGAGATAAATTCCTGACCTGATGAAATGAACTCTGATGTTCATCATCACAGGTTTTCAGTGTTGGAGATGAATTAATGTTCTTAGATGAAGATCTATCATATTATTTGGCTTGTTTGCTCTAAGATGGTGTCTCAGAAATGTGGCCTGCATGGGGTTTATTCTCCTCTCTGCTCTGAGCAACCTTTTCCAGCTGTTTTTCATTTTTCACCCATTCTCCCTCCCTTTTTCCTCTGAGCCCCTCCTCTCTCCCTCTTTGGCAGCAGACAGAGTACCATCATGGCTCTGCTCCTCCAGAAATATTCTCCATCAAAGTCCCAAAATAGCCCTCAGGTGCTTGCGTGCCTTTTCGGCGAGTAAACATTAAACATATCCCGGTTTTGTGTTCATATCTCAGGAAGCCATTTTTGGGGTAATTATCCACATTAAAGAAATGCCTTTCCTATTCAGCTCAGTGGCCAGCGTGAGAGTTAGAACAGACTGAAGGATACGTATTTCCTTTTAGGTGTGGGAGAATAGATGTGTATCATGATGGCCAAAGCAGGCTTGTTGTGGGAACTAGAAACTTTTATTTTATTATTATTAATGCTGAAAACAGTGGTACTGCTTAATATTTTTGTGGAAACTGTGACATGTTTGTTTGATAAGATTGATGCAGTGTTGGGTATAACTAGTTACTACAGTAAGTGATTAGTTATGGTAATTTAATTATATTTCTCTTGAAAACTAAAGTAAGAGATTACTATGATCTTTATTTATTAAAATTAAAATACAATTATTTCTTATGTAATTGAACTTAATACAGTGTATAGATTGTAAAATATATTCGTTTTGATTGGTCAAACATTTCCCTCCACAGAATATATAATTAAATAGATTTAGACCACTTAACTTAATGATTGTTATCAGGATGGATAGAGAATTTCAACCAGCATTACAAGAAATGTTTCTGAAGACAATCACCTATTGGACCTTTAATGTTTTTTTCTGCAAGAACTTATTCAAAATCCTACCCAATTAATTCTCCAGTTATTAAACTTAATAGCTACTTTACTAAGTTAATAGTGACAATTGGACCCCAATCTAAAGTGTGAACAGAATAACTTATTTAGTTACCGTTTATCTAGTTGAAAGAATTAAAAGAACAGTTTTATGACTATCATTAACTTCAAGGTTTATATAGAATTTAGAAAGTAATTGGTAATAAGTATTGAAGAGAGCAATTTGTACAGTAATCTTATTACATTGTTGTAATTAACCCAAAACTTGGTTAATGCATCCTTTTCAAAAATGTCAAAGCTCATTTTCAATTGGAGCTAAAAGTTGTCTATATACACTAATCACAAATGGTAACTCTACTAAAAAACATGGTCAAGCACACTACATAAAGCTATAACTCTAAACAACAAGGGCCGGTTTCCCGGATAGGAATTAGATTAAGTCAAGACTAGATCTTTGCTAATTTAGGACATTTAAGAATTTTTAGAAACATGTCTTACAAAAATGCATTATCTGTGACATTTGGTCATTTTAAGACCAAAAATGACAATAATGTATTTCAAGATATCTCAGTGCAAGCTTTTTCCAGTTTAGACAGCTCTTAACATTTATTTTAATCTAGGACTAGTCTTAAACCCTGTTCGGGAAACTGCCCCCAAGTGTTTATTCTATAAGTCACCACTTTTTTGACAAAAAAGAAATTCAACTGGAGCTGAAGTTTGACAACTACAATTTTAAAACTACATGCTGTGAATCACCACAAGTAGTATTTGTAAGATTACAGTGGGTTTGGTGTAAGCAGAGTGATACAAACAGTGAAATGAGTCCCGCGGTGATAATGGTAAAACATCTCATAGCTGGTAAGACATTTGGTAAGACTGTTTTATCTAAACAGTTTTTTATGTGTAATGGTATTATTTAATTGTGTCATAAAGGGAGATAATATTACTTAACTTATGTGTAAAACGTTATGTCTATGTTTAGTTTTTAAATGTCACATTTTTTACTACATAATATTATCCTTCCAAACATATGAATTGACATCTGCTATTAAAATCATAACATTTTCCTGTGATGCATTTTTATTTGCCATTGTTAGAATACAAATTTACAGGGCAAAGTTATAGACTATGGCCATTTGTTTAGTTTAGTTTTTTTTGTTTTGTAATGCATTTTGTCTGAATGCAGTTCTATTTTGTCTAGTGAAGCCAACCAGAAAATCTTGATGTCGTTTATATATCTGATTTCAGAAAACGGCAGCAGATGGTAAGCGTCAGGAGATCATCGTTCTGGATTCCAAAAGAAGTAATGCCATCAACATTGGCCTGACGGTCCTGCCTCCTCCTCGCACCATCAAAACAGCCATCCTCAACTTTGACGAGTACGCCTTGAGCAAAGAGGGCATAGAGGTAATCCTGCACCGGTTTAAAATCACATTCCGTTTCGCAAATTATGCCAAATCAACCACAAGTAATGAAGCAAATTCGACATGATGAAGTTATTAAGAAAAGCTACAATAAAACTCAATACATACGTTTCAGTTATAAAGCTAGTACAATGCATGGTTACACTTTAATCCTGAGAATGCCAGACAGGTTACCATACAGAAAACACATCTGTACTTAATACCAACCTTGTTTTGAGTCCACATGAGTCACTTATTCCTTGAACCCCTCTACGGTTCACTTTCACTCTCTTTCTCTTTCTTTCTCTTGTTACATCAATCATTCAGGCATTTATGATCATCCCCAGACTGCTACATGAAAGCATATTTTTACCAAAATACACGGTTCTCTACAACTGTGTTTAACAAGACAGAGACATACAGACTGAAGTTGAATTGGCAAACAAAAAGCATAGAGTCAAATATTCTGTCCAAAATAACTCAACCTCTTTGTCCTGAGAGCATATACATTTACTTTGGATTTCCGCAAAACCAATAGATTTTACCCTTAAAACTAATGTTTAGCAAGTTGGTTTGGCCGGCGATTCGAAATATTTTGTGGATTTCCTGCATAAACTGAAGAATTTTTGGCAGCAGCCATATAATTCATCCAAAAGATTAAAGGTTAGAAAAATGCTTCATTAAGCTGTTGCAGCCCATGATACAGATCTGAGGTAAATGTCTCAATATCAACATGTGAATAATGGAGCTCCCATTTTCTCATAAAATCTGTAATTTTTTATCTATCGTCATGGGAAAAATGGATTAGAGTGTTTCTATCCACCCTTTATGTCTCTACAGAGATATTCTCACAGACAACCGCAATTTATGTTTCTCAAGATTTTATCAGAAATTTTGTTCTGGTCAGGAGAAATTACCGTTTTTATTCAATTATTCAATTGTGCAATGGCGGGATATGCCCATAGCAGATGAAATAGCAATGAAATAGTCATCATTTCCCACATTTGTGAGTAATGCTGTGTCTCTCCAGGTGTTGTTACTCACATGACTAATAGAGCGAGTGCCTTTCTAGGGGCGAATCCCCATATACAACGGTTTCTGACAGTGGTACTAACACTCCCTGCTGGGTCTCGTGCTCTTTCGTAGAAAATCCTGACAATGATTCCTACAGAGGAGGAGACGCAGAAGATTCAGGAGGCCCAGCTGGCGAACCCCGACACACCGCTGGGCAGTGCAGAGCAGTTCCTCCTCATTCTGTCCTCCATCAGTGAGCTGTCCGCCCGCTTGCAGCTTTGGGCCTTTAAGATGGACTATGACGCTTTAGAGAAGGTCAGCCTCGTGTTCTGTTACCCCACTTAAACAAATGAAATGACATCATGGAGGTTTGGAGCCAATTGTTTTTGACATCTCCTTTACTATATTATCAGCAGGGGCTTGAACTGTTGGATTGTGGCACAAAATTGGGGTGATGGGTCATTAAATCATATAAAACAAAAATTTGGTAACACTTTAGAATAGGGAACACTTATTCACCTTTAAGGCAAGACACTGCAGGCAAAAACATCGTTTTTTTAATGCAGTTGTCAGTTTTTAAATTTTGGGCTAGTTTAGTGTCTCAAAATGTGTTTTTTTCAAAATACTATAAAGAAAATGTTAAAAAATACATTAAAATTATTATTTTATAACATTTTGTTTACTTGTGACCTTAACTTTCTTCTCCTATTTAAATCTTTAAACGCTGTTTTCTCAAAATGAGCTTTTTGTAATTTTCCAGTACCAACATCTCAGCCTATGTTGCACCTATGTACGCCAAACTTTCTACTGTAAACTGTTCTACTGTATTCTAGTATTCTAAAGATATTTGTTGAGGGATTTGTTAATAAATTATTCCTGGCATGATTTATGTGACATTTTAAAGAAAAAATAGGCTATGGATGATATATTTTGATTTCTTAGATAATGACAGCAGATATCCTAAAATCCCTATGTAATTTTTTTTTTATTTTGTGTATAAACAAAGTATAAAAAAAATAATTTTGCACCTGGCTTTATCCTATATTCAGATATATGTACCGGAAATATATGCAAATGCATGCATATTTAATGAGCTATTGCCTCTTTTGCATATTTAAAAATAAAATAAATAAATAAAAAAACTTGCAATACATTTTTTTCTTCTTTTCTATTCATGTGAGTAATCAAATGGTAAAGTTTCATGGTCCTATTTGTAAGTTACAAATTTTACCCTATTCACCTGTAGTGTCTCGCCTTAATTACAACATTTCCCTCAATAAATTCCTAATTTGCTGTTTATAAATAGTTAGTAAGGTAGTTACTAAGGTTGTTAAATTAAGGTATTGGGTAGGATTATTCTATGGATGTAGAATAAGGTCAAAGAGATGCTTAATAACTACTAATAAATGGCAAATATTTTAGTTATATGCATGCTAATAAGCAACTAGTTAAGAGACTCTAAAATAAAGTGTTACCAAAAATGTATTTACATTTATGTATATAAACGTATATATATATATACACATTATGCATAACTATGTTGATTATACATAAATCACCATTACTCCAGTGTTCAGTGTCACATGATCCTTCAGAAGTTATTCTAATATGCTGATTTGGTGGTAAATAAATATTTATTAATTTAAGTTAAAAACAGTTATGCTGCTTAATTTCCTAGAGACCATCATACGTTTTTCCAATGATTTTTTGATTAATATCAACAGCGTTTATAGTATTTACAGGGTATTTGATTTAATGTGCCCTTGCAGTATAGAACTAATATACAACACATTCCATTTTTTTATTATTATTATAAGACGAAAGATTTTTGTATTGTGTTGCAACAGCAGATCTTGAAGCAAAGCCGGCGGTCTACAAAATTCTTTCCCAGAGGCTATTTATTTCAAACCCATTCTTTTTCTCTTTCTCAGGAAGTAGCAGAGCCACTACAGGACCTGAAGGAGGGCATGGACCAATTAGAAAAGAATAAGACGCTGCGCTGCATCCTTTCAACTCTGCTAGCTATTGGCAACTTTCTCAATGGGACTAATGTAAGTGCCAGCAAATACTACAGCTCTTCTTTCAACCCCTAATCTCTCCATCTCCATCTGTCTTTCTTTCTGTCTGTCTGTCTGCTGTATTTGCTTAGATCTTAATAATGTTAAAAAGGCTGATGGAGATAAACCTGATAAGGTGGTGAGTTTGGCATGAAATTTCTTTTGTTACCGTAAACCATTGAGTGTGGGCAACAGAACAAAGACAGCGAGAGTCATGTCACATCCGCGGGGATTTCTCCTTTCCCAGCTCTGTCGTGCCGACAGACTCGCAGACAGGATTGAGATTCTGTTAATCATATGTTAATGAAGCATTTGTCAGAATCACCATGGGAGCTGCATGTAAACCGTAAGCTCGTTCAAAGCGCTTTTATCTTAATGCAACTGATGCTAATCAACAAAACTACATCAGAATAATGTCAAAATGAGGCCTTTTTTTAGGAAATGATTTGATGATGGACCTGATCCAGAATGACTAATGCTCTCAAGGTGCATGTGATTTTCCACATCAGAGCTTATTTCATCTGCACATATTTACACATTCAAATTGATCTGATATACAAATTCCCTGCTATTCCAGCACACATTACACTTTTCATGTTTTTCCCCCCTTTTTTATCCTCAGAGACCTACTGTGGCAAATTTACTATAACTATTTAAAGCAATTAAGTAATACCTATTTTTCAGTGCAAATGAAAAGAATCGTAACATATCATAACAATTTGAAAATATTTTGGCAGGAAAACATAGTACATGAGTTTTTTTTTAAGCACATTTGGCAGTCTTTTTTATTTATGCGTTTGTTTTTTCAGGCTAAAGGCTTTGAGCTAAGTTACCTAGAGAAAGTTCCTGAGGTGAAGGACACTGTTCACAAACAGTCTCTACTGCATCACGTCTGCTCCATCGTCGTGGAGAAGTTTCCAGAGAGTTCAGACCTCTACTCTGAGATTGGAGCCATCACTCGTTCTGCTAAGGTTAGCAGAACTACAATAGCACCTATATACAACACCATCATTGCTGTTTTTAGTAGCATTTTTCATTTTTCAAAATGCTCTTTCAATATGTTTAATATGGTACAGAGAGGTCAAGAAAATAGGTAACACTTTATTG
Organism: Enteromius unitaeniatus; assembly: GCA_032359435.1. Classification (NCBI taxonomy): domain Eukaryota; kingdom Metazoa; phylum Chordata; class Actinopteri; order Cypriniformes; family Cyprinidae; genus Enteromius; species Enteromius unitaeniatus. Next base: position 8,022,013 of record JAUMHI010000058.1, on the reverse strand, counting down.
TCATATTCCACTTTAGACATTCTACTTAGAGTAAGTAACTTGTGAACTAGTAATCATTAGAGTATTAGTAGACTGTCTGCTTAATATCTTCTAACACTTTATTTTTATTCCACAACATACAACTTACTGAACATAAGAAACTTAAAGTATATTTAAACTTATTCTACTAACCCTAAACTGTCTACTCTGAGAGTTAGTAGACATGCATTTGCAATTGAATGAGAATTAGTTGACACACAGTTACAGAGTTACTTAGTTGAATGTCTAAAGTTGATTATCAAAATAAAGTGTAACCAGAAAATAATAGTAAAGGAATCAAAACTCATAGAGGTCTATGAGAATGTACACTTACTATGAAATATGTCATTTAGTGATTTTGATGCTTTTATGCAAAGCAATTTCAAAATTAGGACAACGGAAATCAAAATCAACAAAAGAGCGATGATAAGCAATTGCTGTAACAAGTCTTTGCTTAATACAGTACGTGTATTACAAAGAAAACAATCAGTAAGAAAAAGAAAAGAGTGCAAGTTTAAAGGAACAATTTTTTAAACAACAGAATTAGAATGGAGTGCTATAGTTAAAGATGTACAGTATATATACACACATATATACATATTCAGTGCCCTCTAACTAATTTTGGCACCCTTGTTAAATCTGAGCAAAGGTGACTGTAAAAATAAATCTGCATTGTTTATCCTTTTGATCTTTCATTCAAAAAAATTCACAAAAGTAACCTATTATTGAAGTAAAACAATTGAAAATGGGGAGAAAAACTCATGATGAAATAAATGTTTCTCTCCAATACATTTATACAATGCCAATACATTGCCACAATTATTGGCACCCAGTTATTGCAGCGTCCTTTTCCCAAGATAACAGCTCTGAGTTTTCTCCTGTAACACCTGAAGAGTTTGAAGAACACCTGATAAAAGAAAAGAGACTGTTCCTTCATCCAGAATCTCTCCAGACTCTTCAGAATACCAGCTCCATGATGGTGCTTCTCCTCTCTAGTTCACCTCACTCATTTTCTGCAGGGTTTAGGTCAGTGGACTGTGTTACATTTCTTAGTTGGTCTAGGTGTTAGTGGGACGTACATTTAGTGGTTGTGGACATTTAATGTGGTAGCAACTCAAAACAGATGACAAAATGAACCGTATACATTTTTGTACAAATTTGTAAAAAGAGGCACACACACATATATATACACACACACACACACACACACACAGATTTAAAGATACACAATACAGGTAAAAGGGACTGGCCGATGATGTTGCTGAAAATAACAGCAACAAAAAACCCCAGTCTAACTAAATGACCCAAAACCGAGGAACCAAGGAAGTGATAAGCCGTCAGGACTAAAAACACAGGAAATGCAGGCTTCATTAAACAACATAGCTGTCTGTGACTGAAAGAGCACAATCGTGAGTATACTGAATAACTTATGCATAAACTGCATCAAAGTAAGTGGCCTCTAAAACACAATCGAAACCCTCTAATCACATCTACTATCAAACTCTAAACCACAACTCTCTTGTATGTGACACCATCTTGCGATCTGCTCTGCTCTCCTTGCCGTTCTCCATTGCCTTGCTGCCAGCTGGTTTTTAACTCCAAATGGAGTGCTCTAATTGGCTGCATCGAGGAAACTGTGGAGTCAGGAGTAGAGGTACAAAGGATTGGTCAATGGGTTGCAACGAATCCACCAATCCATCAAAAAATAACAGCACCTACATTGTACTTATGAATGAGAGTGAAAGAAAAAGAGCGCCGTTCTGGAACTTAACTAGGACACCCATGACATAAGCTTCAATTTGTGCTCAGTAATTAATTCTTGTATTTATTTTAGGGCTGTCAATGATTAACGTTTTTAATCAAATTAATCAGGATTTTCAGTGGATTAATCAGGATTAATCACTATATGCAACTACACCTGAATTTAGATCAAGAACAACGCACTTTAATTCAGCTCAAGTGGCGCGGCAATAATAGACTCTGCACCAAAACTAACGCGCACGGCACTGGCACTTCTGTTCTACTCCTGCTACACGCTGCCACGACGCCTTGACCAAAGCATTCACAAAGACTCACTGTCAGCAAGACTCACTGTGACACTTCTCTGCAGCATGTGAGTGACACAGTTCATGTGTTCATAGCGTGTAAGACGAATTGCGGCAACCATGTGATGTGCACTGTCAGTTCCAATGGTTGTCGTTTCGCATCCACTTACGTGCAACAGACAGGAACTGTTCTTTACAAGCCTCCGCAAAATGATTTTTAATACAGCCAGCTTAAAAGACTTCAATTCCCACGTGTCACTGATGCAATGTGCAGTTACTCCGAGGCAATTGTTGTCACACTTTCCTGACAAATAATTTGTCACACTGCGCACGCATGAAATGCGTAATTAACGACAAAAAATGTTACCGCCATTAATGCGTTATTTTTGACAGCCCTAATTTATTTTGATGTTTGTTTTGGATTATTGTCCCAGTGAAAGACCCAACCATGGCCCATTATTAGATTTCTAAGAGTCAGTCAGGTTTAGATTTGTTATCTGTTGGTATTTTATAGAATCCATGACGCCATGTGTCTAAACAAGATGTCCAGGACCTCCAGCAGAAATATGGACCCACAACATCAATTGTACACCCATTGTACATGTGGAGTACTTTTTATCCCTGTGTTCACCAAACCCATCTTGAGTGTCTGCTGCTAAGAAGCTCATTGTTTAGTTTCATCTGATCATAGAAGCCAGTCCCATTTGTAGTTCCAGTCCTGTCTGACAACTGAACATGCTGGAGATAGTTTTTGGATGAGAGGAGAATTTTTCTTAAACCCTCCTGAACAATATGTGCTAATGTAGGGGCTATTTGACAATTTTTTAAAGGTTTTCTGACCCCGAGACTCAACTATTTTCTGCAATTCTCCAGCTATTCACCTCCTCTTCCAGGCAGCTTCGTAACATTTTATGTTGGTTGGAAATTCTGTGGAAATGGTCATTTTCACTTCTCTGGTTCTTTTCTTAAAGCCACTTGGTGAAGCTCAATTATCTTTTGCTGCACATCATAAATATATTATTTGTTTCTCATTGTGTTGATGAAAGACGTTGTTTCCCTTTGAATTAAGGGAAAGGCTTTGTTTTCCCTCCTATATATATTTCTGTGAAACAAGAAACCATGGCTGGATAATTTCATGTCCATAATCAACCTGGAGTGCTCAAAATTGGAATATGAATGAGAATATTCTTGAGAGATATTTTACTCATAAAAATTCTAGGGGTGCCAATAATTATGGTCAACAAGTATTAGAGAAAAACATTTCATCACAAAATTGCAGACCCCTCCATGATTTCTAAGTAAGAAAACTTGCAAAATCACTGGGTGATCAAATACTTATTGACCTCACTGTATATATATATATATATATATATAAACCATGGATTCAGTAGAAGCAAGAACACCTGACCTTTTGCACACAAAAAAGTCACATGATCACAGTTACAAATGTGCTTTTTTTGAGTCCAGAATATTATTTTGCCTTTATAAATTTCTTTGTTTTAAATATTTCACAACCATAAAACTTTCAGTTTATTTCCAGATTTAAATTAGATTTTAAATCCCATATTTGCAATATCATTTTAGACTTTTGGACCCCAGTGTACAATCAATGGCAGTGTTCCATGTACAAAAGAAATCAAGCCTTCACAATTTCATGTGTTGTTGCTAAAAGTGAAGCACTGTTTTTGAAGTGAACGGACCAATCATGAGATGCCTTTGTTGATCAGCGGTTGTCCTGTCTCCTTCAGGTTGACTTCGACCAGCTGCAGGAAAACCTATGTCAGATGGAGCGCCGATGCAAAGCCTCCTGGGACCACCTGAAGGTCATCGCCAAACACGAAATAAAGCCAGCCCTTAAGCAACGCATGTCAGACTTTCTTAAAGACTGTGCAGAGAGAATAATCATCCTCAAAATTGTGCATCGCCGCATCATAAACAGGTCAGACCTGATATATATATATACTTATAAGAAATATCGGTTTTCAAATGTAATTTTTCATATTTCAAATTATCTCATATATTATGATATTTTTGCTGTCTCTTGTACTGTGGTGTTGTAGAAATGTCCTAAGTTCAGGTAAATTGAAAGTCTGTGTTTGATCAACAGGTTTCACTCGTTCCTGCTGTTCCTGGGCCACCCGCCGTATGCGATCCGAGAGGTGAGCATCCACCGCTTCAGTAAGATTCTGAGTGAATTTGCACTTGAGTACCGCACCACCCGAGAGCGAGTGCTGCAGCAGAAACAGAAACGAGCCAATCACCGCGAGAGGAACAAGACCCGCGGCAAAATGATAACAGAGGTGAGTGTGAAGGTTTGCAGCACAAGATTATCATGCAAGGATCAGTTTATAGAGATCACAGAGATTTATGGAGATTATAGAGCTCACCCAAAAATGTCAGTTATGTTATCATTTACTCACCCTCATGTTGTTCCAAACCTGTATGAATTTATTTTCTTTTAAACACAAAAGAAGATATTCTGAAGAAAAAACAAACAGATGGTAGCTAATGTATTTTTGCGGGTAATGTGGAAATTTTACAAAATATCTTCAGAATGATATGAGGTTGAGTAAATGATGACAATTGTTTTTAGATTAACCTTTAATAAGGGGAAAGTGATGAAACTACAGTAAGTTTTAAACTGTTCACATCAGGTTTTATGAATTTCTTTTGTTAATGTAAACCATTGAACAACATTTACTATAAATCTAACTTTAAGTTGTATAAATCGGTTAATGTATTATGAACAAATGTAAATTAACAATGAACAGTTTATTTATAAATTAACATTAATAAATATAATAATAATAATAAATAAACATAAGATTGGAAGAAAAAAAAATAGGGAATAAAATTACCCTGCCTTTTATTCTCATTCTAACAAATATCTTATTTTTTAGGTTTTAAAAGTTTAACTTTATTTAGTTATTTGTGCCATAATTATTGTACAGAAAAAGCCCTCAGCTCTCCGCTTGTTTTCACTCTCATTTCCTGAACTATTTACAAAAAAGAGTGAACAAGCTGCTTATTTTCTGTGCTTCATCGTTGCACCACAAGAGGGAGTCATTATTCTTTCTGGTGTTTCCAGTATCTCATTTACATTTGAGACCAGCAAGGTCTGATTCTTATCGTGTGTATGTTCCATTTCTCTTACCCCGCCCCAGGGTGCTCAGGATACCCACAAAACACACTCAGCACTTGCATTACAATAATAAAACATTGTAAACCAAGCGGCCTATTGTCATGGGTTTTGCAGCTCTGCACTTGCCCTGGGTATTTGTTACTCCAGGAGGCCAATTTAATGCCTCTCATGGGGGATGTCATAGCCAGGATAGCCCTTCATTGCTTGTTATGCTTGGCAGGGGTCTTCCTCGGTCTGAGAGGGGTGTCTAATTCAATCTCTGTGTGAAAATCCAAACCTTTGGATGTCCCTGTAGGAGCGTTGAAATCAGGCTCTGGCTCTGTAGAGGTAGAGCTGAGGTAAAAGAGGAAGTTCGGTTACACATGGTGCTGGAAAACAGTATAAGCCCATGTGGATTATGTAGAAACAAGATGTGTGTTTACATTTCTGAAACCTCGTTCTGAGAACACCTTGTAGCTATGTGCTCTTTTTTTTTTTAAACCACATGCAGTAATAAAACTAAGTAATATTTTTGCAGTGTGACATTGTTTATTGAAAGTTCAGCAAATACCCCTCCCCCCAACTTCTCATTATTATAATGCATTTTTGTTATTTCAATTTTTAAAGCGTCCTGTTACATTTTTGTTTTTATGATCATTTTATATATTATTTTTAACAATTGTTTAAATATGCAAAAGCATATAGGTCACATGATGCTTACATAATTTACCATTTACTACAGTAAAATAAGAAAGGGCAGTCATACACACACACACACATACGGCCATTAGAGTATAGGTACAAAATGTACCTATAAAGACAAAAAAAATGCTTAGGTAATGTGTGACCTGGACAGAAATTCAGGATAGTACATTTTGGAATTTGTTTCAAAATCTTGAATTCTGAAACCAAATGCCAAAATAGTTTTTCAACCCAACATTTCCTGCTCATCTTCTCCACTATGTGACTTCTTTAATTTCTTCTCTGTAGAGTGATGAGGAGGAGGAGGAGGAGGTATGCGTGTGTCTGTGTGCTTTTCTACACTTTTGCATGGATGGGTTTGAATGACTGCACTGGTCTGTAATGTTTGGCATGTATTACCAAAGAATTTACAAGTTGTACTGAATTAGGGATTTAGAGATCAATATTCTTATCTTGTCACATTTCATTGCGTTTCTCTATGTGAATTCAGACAGAAGATAAGAGCATGTTAAACGACTAGAAATGTAACATGATGTTGAACAAAGCTGATGCAGTGAAGCTATTTCAAGATCAACTCTAAATGAAAAGTCTGCTATTAATAATTCAAAACTAATAGATGTAACATTGATTATGTTGAACTTTAAATATGGTGCTTTGACTTATAATAAATGACTAACGTGTGAATAATCTACTAAACCACTATGAATAAAGAAGTTTGGGGGTAATGTGTATTTTTTTTGTTTTTGAGTATGGTAAGATTGCTTTTAACCATAAAGCACTAGGGCTGTCAAAAAATATAACGATTTTGAATATTTGTAGAATTTAGAAAAAATCTCCATAACAAAAGATGTCTCAGGATTTTATGGTGGTTTGTCTCCATGTCAAGTTTTTAAATGAAGAAAGTAGCCTTTGATTGGTACGACGGCGTTTTAGTGCCACCAAAAAAAAAACGTACAGATTAAAGTCGTAATATTACGAGAATAAAGTAAAAACTACGAGAATAAAGTCGTAATATTACGAGAATAAAGTCAAAACTACGAGAATTTTGTTTTTAGACTTCATTCTCTTTATATTTCAACTTTATTCTCTTTATATTTCAACTTTATTCTTGTGATATTTCGACTTTAATCTCTTAATATTTCGACTTCATTCTCGTAATATTTCAACTTTATTCTCGTAATATTTCGACTTTAATCTCGTAATATTTAGACTTTTATTCTCATAGTATTTTGACTTTTTCTCGTAATATTTTGACTTTAATCTCATAGTATTTCGACTTTATTCTCGTAGGTGGGACTTTATTCTTGTAACATTATGACTTTAATAGTTTACTTGTAGTTTACTCGTACTCGTAGTTTAAGATTTTTTTTTTTGGTGGCACTAAAATGCAGTCGTAGATTGGTATTCGTTCCTTTACATATTTATATGTATGTGCGCAGTGCTGTTTTTTTCCTAATTGTTTTAGCAAATTTATTAATTACATTTTCTTTTATAAACAATATGCATTTTATCCAAAGAAAGTAGTGTTTTTATTATTCTTTGAAGAAACTTATATTTTTAAATATAATAAAACGTAAAGTTATGCCTTTTAAATTCGAAAATAATTCGATTTAGATCATATTTAAGTAGAAAATTCTTTTTTAGTCATTTTGACAGCCCTATTTAGCACAACCAAACACAATAAGCTTAAAAAAGGCAACTATTACTACTGAGTGTAATTTTTATTTTTGATCAATTGATTTATTAATAATTTCCGTCCTTAGAGTGGGAAGTTTGCAGGAACTCCTCTGGAGGGTCAGGAGAGTCAGCCACAGGGTTTGGATTACATGGAGGACGCAGCTGAACATGAGCAGATGACTGCAGTACTTTGTACCAGCCTGCAGGGTGGCGACACTCCGTCCTCTGTACTCCCTGGCCTCCGCACACGGACTCGAGCCATTCGAGGTATATTCATATCTTCAGAGATACACATGATGCTGATTTGCAGGAGCTGTACGAGTCCTTAAAGGGCTAAAGTATTGAAACCATTTCTCTCTTCTCATCTCATTTCCAGGCCATACAGCACTTTTGTCTGCTGCAAATGAAGACGCTTCCAATTGCACAAATGATACAGCGGATGAGATCATGGAACGCATTGTGAAATCAGCCACTCAGGGCCCCAGTCAGCGCACACAGCCCCGCGAGAGGAGACGCTCCAGAGCCAACCGCAAATCCTGTGAGTCTTAATACCTATGAAGGGTTATCCTCCAGAGGAACAGCTTTGATGTTGAAAACATTGTCTTCTTGCTTAATATTTTTTGTTCAAACCATGACATTTTTTTTTTCTGGAATCTTTGATAAATAGAACTTTTAAAAAGAATATGATTTATCGTTCTAACATTATACACTTAAAAAAAATAAAATAAAAAGAGTAGTTAACTAAAAATTAAAGTCAGCAGGGTAACATTTTGGAGCATTTGTTTTTAAAGTGTAGATGTGGATATTTGATCAATTTAATGCATCCTTGCTGAATAAAATCTCGTTTTCAAATAAAAGTAGTACATAATATATAATAGTTTAGTAATAAATAGTTTTCTTAATTTTTTAAAAAAAAGTAATTAAAAGCTTTTTGGATATTTTAAATGTAAATGTAAACAATAATTGGATTTAAAACAAAAAACATACTTTACCACAAATATTATTTGTGCAAATATTATTATTGGCACCCTTGGTAAATCTGAGCAAAGGTATATTTCTCATATGCTGCAAAAGATAATTGAGCTTCACAAATTAGTGAAGTGGCTTTAAGAACAGAGCTAGAGCAGTGAAAATGACCATTTCCACCATCAGGCAAATAATTAAGAATTTCCAATCAACATGTCTTTATCCTCCTAATACACAGCGAGGAGTAGAGTTTGAGTGGCTGAAGACTCTTCGAGGATCATAGCTGGAGAATTGCAGAAAATAGTTGAGTCTCGGGGTCAGAAAACCTTTTTTAAAAATAGTCAAACAGCCCCTACATCAGCACATATTGTTCAGGAGGGTTTAAGGGAGGGTAAAATTCTCCTCTCTCATGTCAGACAGGACTGGAACTACAAATGAGACTTTTAAGTTTAAGTATTAGGGATGTAGAACATGGTCTTGCAGAATGTGCTGTGTAAGTACTAATAAACAGCCAATGATGTAATACAATAAAAACATTCAAATTAAAAGCTGAGAAAATGTTAAGATTTTTGAGTTTTCTCAACATGTTGTTTTCGGTTTATATACATCAAAAGGTTGAGAAAACTCTTCTGAAGCTGGTTACCTTAAAATGTGAAGGTTTCTCAACAGTGATAATTGCTCCCTACACTAAAGGTTACCACTTCTTTTTCTCTAACAGTAAGAAGAACACTGAAGAACGGTCTTACACCAGAAGAGGCACAGGCGCTGGGATTGGCCAGCAGCTGTGAGATGCAAGTGTGAGACAGCATCCGCTCAGGGTCTTGGCACACACATCTAAACCCAAATGAGCTGGAACAGGTCACTTTAGCTCAAGTTTGCTTTCATCTGGAGCTGGTGCATGTTTCTGGGTTTGTGTTTTTACGACGGTTATTGCTGTGGACTATTTGTATTCTCACAGGTGAAAGGGATTATAATCACTAACCCATTATACTTTACTTATCCTGGGACGTGTAGTCACTCCATTTACTATCTTATGCATTTTGTCCCAAGGTGGTCTAAGAGTATCATTGAAACCACTCAGGTGCATGTTCACTTTTCCTGTGGACTATTAATGATATCCCAAACATCCATTTTAATGCATTTTTGAAAGAGAACAAGCACAGTTGCAGTGCAACTTCCTGATGCACGACATTTATAGACGCTCTCACACACACACAGCTTGCAGAGTGCTGATTGTCCAGTTCTCCAGTACAGAGACCAATGTCCGTCTCTTACCGCTGTGGCCTTCAGAATGATCCCAAAGAACTGTGTTTGAAGATGACTGGATGCCCTCTCACTATTTTTGTTTGTACTGGCTATTTGTTTGAATTCAGGTTGCATTGATAGTAGCACCTTCAGCATTCATTTCTCATGTAAATCAGCAGTAATTCTTCTCTGGCTTACTGCTGTGGTAAATGTTTGTTTTTCCTGCTTTTAAAAATATGTTACATGTTACAGTTACTTTCAGACAGCTTGAAGTTGAGCAAGAGTTAAGGTTTTTTGATTTCTGCTGATGTCGTCTTGTGTGATCGCAACCAGTTTAACTTTGATACAGACGATCAAACTAGAAAATCATCTTTCTTTTTTTGTCCCTCTAGATGTGTCCTTTTCTCATACGTTCTCTCTCTGTAATAGTACATTCATTTCGTAACAACATGCACAAGTAGGCAATCATCTATTTAAATGAAAGGACTTCTAGCCATATTTGGTTAAAATGAATGATGGCATTATAAAAATGAGTGCCTTGAAAAAAAGATTATTTGGTCAGGAAAGGAAAGAAGAGGGAAAGATTTAAGGGCATTTTAAAGAATATATAGTCGACGCAAAAAGTACAATTCTGTTATTTCCTCTCGCTACATTATTCGAAATGAATCTGGATATAAATTGGATATGGATATTGGAAAAGTTAACTTTATAGGGATCAGTAAATAAAAACTTGTTTTTCACAAAATGTAATATTATGACTTTAAATTATAGCACAAATTCATAGTGATATGGACTACTTATTTCTTAACAATTGGGCAAAAATCCATGGATGTATGGAAAAGAGCTGCATAATGATTCTTCAAAGTTTTGAACATTTTTACAGACCCACAACAATAGTATTGGTTAAATTTCCAAATGAAACGATGTAGAGATTGAAGAGTCAAAGCAATGTTTGCTTTTTTTTTTTCTCACTGTGATAAATTTGATCAATCAGCTTTTTTTTTGACAGATGTACCAGAGAGACACATGTCCACTGTCAATAATAGTTGTACCATTCAGCACCTTATCATGTGTAGCATGCAATTTCGAAAGGAATTGGAAAATTGAGTATTATAGAGACTTTTTTTTTTCACCTTTTTCCCTCAGATTTTTACTCTGAGCATTATGTGGATAAGAGATTAGATACGTGTAAAGTAGAATTCTTAATGTAGAGGCAAAACATGAGATGCTGTACAATTGTGTAAATGTCACTTCAACGTTTTTATTTTTTGTTGTGTTCATGTTTTTGTTTGTATTTTGTATAGAATAGTGTATTATAGGTCAAAAGCAGTGTTATTCTGTGAAAATTCTAATTTAAGAGAAAATAAGCCATGCATGGTTCAAACAATAACAACGTCAGCAGGCTGTGTCTTAATTTTGTGGCTAAATGGATAGAGCCTGTGACGTCTCCATACCCTGTGAACGTAGATTTTGTTTCATGTGTTTACGCAGCACAGACTTGAAACATTGTGATGCACCTATCAGCCCTGCTCAAATGGCCTTTGATATTATTGCACTCGCATACAGAGTTTCACCCATAGCTTCAAGTGCCATAAAAAGTTGGTTTTAAATAAAAGATCGAGAATGTGAAAATCTGACTTCTAAATTCCAAAAGGAACAAGCATTTACTGTACTTTGCAATAAAAAGCTTTTACAGCAACACCCAGAACACCGAGTTGGATTTTCTTGTTTTGGTACGAGTGTAATTGTTTTCAGATGAAAACATGATTCTGTTGAACCAAACTCTTGTGGAAAAAAAAAAAAAACCTCACAAAGTCTGTTTGCTGTGAAATAAACATTCTAAATAACGTCACGTTGTAAAATGTAAAGACACAGCTGGGAGATTGTTATTAGAAGTCGCAATATCTGTAAATACTGAAATTTCTTGATATGAACTTCCATTGCGAAGTACAAAGTCTTGGAGACGAGTCACATTTGTCAAGTATCAAGTAACACTGATATGTAATGTTTCTTGTAATTGCAACTTTACAAGCTTCAAGCATTACAAGCAATTTTAAAAATGACAAGTTTGATATGGTACAAATACAAATAAAAACTCACATTGTGCTTCAAAATTACAAGACAAAAAAACCTCAACTGAAAACTATAGACACATGAGGAAATTAAGACGCAGTACCATTTGTAAGGTATAAGTAACACTTTTACAATTACAAAAAAAAGCATTTTGAGAGGTATAGTTGCAATTAGTGATGTTGACAAACAAGTTTCAGGAGGAGCTCTAACGTAATGATCAGTTACAGCTGTTTCCAATCCCCCAATCAGTCCTCCGGTCATCGAGTTTAGCCCTGGTTAGGGTTCTACCCCCTAGGGCAGGCTTCACCAAAAGTTTAGCTCCAACCCTGATAACTCACCTACCTGTGAGTTTCTAATGATCCTTATACACAGATTAACACACACAGGTGAGTTTGATTAGGGTTAGATCCAAACTCTGCAGTGCATCAAACCTCCAGGGTAAGATTTGGTGAAGCCTGCCCTAGGGCTAAATAAGGTTTCAATGTTGGCAGACATCCCAGCTCGCTCCCAGGACAGCAGGCCATATATATGCTAAATTATGGTCATAAGGAAGAGCGAACTCGTGAAATGAGGAAAAGGTATAGCTGGGAGGTATTGTCATATGAAACATCCCTTTTTACACTGGTGCATTTTAGTTTTAAAACAGCATTTTAAAATAAAAATGATCCTCAAACACTGGTGTTTTCACTGCATGCTGAAACACAAAGTTAGAATTTGTAACTTTTAATAGTTTTTAAATTTAAGGTGCTGTATGTAGGATTGTGAGTGGTTAAATTACGTATTGCAGTTCAAATTCAAAATATTGGAGATGGGGTTTTTTTTCACCTGGCCCCTCCTACTTAGACTTGAAGCAGGTTGCCAGATTGAAGACACCAACTGAAACAAGCACGATGATGATGGAATGCATTGTGTTTTCCCAACTGGCAACTCCGGGTTCCGAAACACGGTTGAGTAAACTGGCATTGGGCTGCTTTCACAAACCACAACAACGTCCTTCATTCCGAGCCGGAACGCACATTTTCTTAGGAGAATAATTGACTTTAGCATTGTTTTTCAGATAAACAAGTATGTTAACTTAAGAAACATGCTAAGGTATTTTTATGATTTAGTAACAGTCAAAAACCTACATACAGCACCTTTAAAGTGGAGTCTTACGCGTTTTCAAGGGTTTCAAGCAACATCGTAGTGTAAACAAGTGTAACCATAGCAAAAGTTTGAATGCATTTTAAACGAAAATGGTCTAAACGCGGCCAAAAAAATGTAAATGTGCAATTGCGAGCTAAAGCCCCGTGGTGACATTACAAGAAAAAACAAATAGCACATGCAATTTACATGAACTCTCCAAGAACAGAGTTGTTAGACATATCACCACCTTTATTTAGGGTCATGTACAGCAGATGGTTCTTTTGCAGTGTCACAGAACTCCTCTAAAACGAGCTGTGACAACATCGAAACTGATGGAATCTCATTACAATCATAATTGTATGACAATTTTAGTGCAACAACAGACATGTAACATGCCTAATGCAGTAAAGATGTTGGTTGTACAAGACCATACAAAAACAACCTTGTGTGTGTTTGTTTGTTTGTTTGTTAGATATATCTATGGCAAAAGTGAGCTTGCATTTGTCCCCATAACTTTTTCAGCAAGGACCATGGAAAAGCAAAGAAAAAAGAACGAAAGAAAAGAAAATTCTCAATGGTAGGTCAAAAAGAAAAACAAAAAGCAAATAAGCTCAGATCACAGAAAGGAAATAAAAGACAAAATCCAAAGTCTAGGATTCATGGTAAAATCCAGTGCAAACTATGTCTTTACTGCAAGTTGTATGCCAACTACAAACTAAAGAAAGTGATAAAAGCAAGAGAATATATATTGATTCCTAGCCTGTCTATGTCTACACAATAGCTACACAATGTCCCTGAACAATAGGGTCTGCACAGTACTAGAAGAAAGTAATTGTAGAAATTTCAAGTTGGAAGGTTTCCAAATACAAACAGCAAGTCCACACCAATGAACTTTCATACTGCTCAGATTTAGTATCTCTATAAAGCTGAAGACAGCTGTACTTTTCCTTTTTGCAGTTTTACACGTGCACTTTTTAGGGTTGTAATATCAAATGTCAATTCCGAAGCACCAAAACTAATATTTAAAAAAAGAAAAGAAAAATCTGACACTGGTCAAAAAAACAAAAAAAAAGGAATGACATTTTTTTGTGTGTAGTGCAGTTTACTTAAGGAATTATCACTCTTACACAGTTACTCGATATGTGATAAGAGAAGAGAGTGTATTATTAACTGACAGTTAACTAGTAAAACCAATGCAGGTTTAAGACAATTTCAGCCTAGGACACTTCAGGCGGCAAAAAAAAAAAAAAAAAAAAAAAAAGAAAATCAGCCTGCTTCGTACGATGTCTGCTGATGACATGAACAGAAATTCATCTTTTGTGTGTGTCCTTTCTTCTGTCAAACATTAAATAAAAAAAATTAAAAAAACACATCAAGCATATGTCAGTTAGGCACTCATGACGTGATAATAAAATGAGTGCGTGAGATAATAAAGAGTGCTTGCATTTCCCTCACGTCCATCTCTGGATTTAGGCTTACCATTGCACAATATCACGTAAATTGCTTTTTTGGAGATTAAACATCTAAGTCTTTTCTGTTTTGCATCATTTCAAGCATCATTGCATATAAATTTCTCTGCCAGATTTCTCTCACTAGCAAAGTAAATGTCAATTTAAACCTATAATACCGAATTAATCTATCTACCCACTTGACCAGTCCTTACAGGTCGGGGCAAAATAAATTAGCCGTACAAGAAGAAAGCACCCAAACTTAAGAGATGGTGAAGCACACTTACATACGATTAAAGCTTATCATCCACAGTGTTTTAAAAGCCTCAAATGGTTCTATCAAAATGTAAACCCCACTTATCTAAACCAGTCAGGTAACTGGAGCATCCATACTTAAAAACATTAAGTTTTAAACTTGTTATATATTTTATATATACATACATACATACACATATATATATATATATATATATATATATATATATAAAGAATTAGCTTACTGTTGAAATGTAGCACCAACAATTTTTCATGGCAAGTTTTGGGTCTCTAGACTCTATGGTGCACTTAAGAGATAGTCAAGAGAAAAAGAAAATATCTGAACTTAAAAAAAAAATACCCCCAGACCAGAGGCCGACCAATCGTAATTCCCCTGGGAAGAAAAAGTGCAGTCACAGTTATCTCCAGGACCTAGGGTAGAAAAACCCTGTCTCCCATTCTTCCTCTGATGCAACTAGTGGGGCGACTCCAGCATCTCCATTAGGAAAGTGTCAATGGGGGTGTCTCCAATCAGTTTAAAGAAGAAAAGGTGCTCCAGACACTTAAGGCCAATGGAACGCAATGCAGGAAGTCGGAGGAGGAGCTTGGCAAACCTGTGAATAAGCAAGCAAGCTTTTTTGGGGGACTCTTGTACACTTAAAGCCAAGTCATTTAGTGGATTTAAAGGTACAATACATGTTTAATTCTGAGGACAAGACAGACAAAACCTAGGAGATCCACACCACTACAGAACACTCACCTCCCCTGCTGATCTGGGTATTTTTGTTTGCAATAGGACTCCAGGGACGCATACACTTTCTCTCTGAGAAGCTCCACCTCACTGCTGCTAGTCAGACCTTTGGCATCTAAGAAATATTGGAAATATTTAGCACAATCCAGTTTTGATGTCAAAATGTGTTCTGTCAAAGGCACCTGTGGAGGTGTTTACATGCACGGTGAGTTTTAAGTAATGGGCCAGTACTTAGTAACCGTCTAAAAGGTTTTGATCTATACTGACACTGTTAAAGGCATTTGCATGACACATTTTCTAGTTATTTAAAGTACAATTCCACAAAATCTTACTACGTGTATTTTGAAGAATTTATTAAAAAAAAAAGGGGGGGGGGGCTCCTTGTATTGGCACACACACAAAAAACAATAAAGTTGTAACTTTCTTTTACAAATAAGATAAGACAAAATTATTTTTGGAGATAAGAAGGATGCAGTGCTATTCTTTATGTACTCAAGGTTAACATGAGAGTGTGTGTGAACTGTGTGCTATGCCCCCTTTAACCTTTTTTGTACATACAGTGAATTCTGACAAAAAAAAAAAAACATGTATACATTAAAAAATACAAAAAAAAAATGTTTGGAATAAACTATTGGGTAAAGAGTAAATTAACTATCCCTTGAACAAATTACAATCAATCAAAGAACAAAGTCAAATTCAGAAGTCTCAACCTCTTACTGACTTCTGCTGAATTTTTAGATAGGCCTGAACAAATGCTCACCTGGGTTAAACAGAACTATGGCACGCAGACATCCAAGTTCAGTTTTGTCCATTTGCATATCACGCATCTTACAGACCAGCTCAGTCAACACCCTAAAGAGGTTTAAAAAAATGTGACTAATTATCATAAACTACCCCAACAACAAAATTACAGGGTGGGTTTCCATCCCAAAAAAACACAGGTATGAAGGTAAACAGAAAAGAAGCAAGTATTACCGGTCAAATAAGGCTCCCACCTCTGCACTGTGTTCACTTTCACTGTAAAGACATTACAAACATGTTAAAAATCTTAAAGACCTACATTATTAAACAGTGGTAAAGCCAGAGTTCATTGTGACCTGTCAAAAAAGGCCTCCACGCCCAAATTGTGAGTGCTGTCTCTGGGCACATGTAGACCTGTGGCCAACAGAATCTCATCCTTCACACTGATGGAGCGATGAGAGAAGGCAGCGATCAAGAGTTCATTCCATCCTGTATTACAAAAACCACAATCAACTAGTAAAATGATTTTCATGTACATTAAGGCCAGGTTTGTGTTTTAAACAGTGTATTCAGAACGAAAACAACCCTCATTTACACTGGCGTTTCCGTTGTTCCGTTGTGTTTTAGAAATGATCTCTGTTTGCACAACACCATTCATTCAGGTACAAGTCTAGATGTGTATATAGATTTCTTATTATTTAGATCAACTGCATTAAAAAAGCCTGATTAGTTTAAACGATATCCGTAGCAAAGGTTACGCATTTTAAAAGGAAAACGCACTAGTGTAAACGGGGACTTCATAAATAAAACAACCATGACTACATGAGTGTGAGAATGAGAATGTCAGACGCTCGTACCGGCCCTGAGCAAAATGACTTGGTCATCCAGGGGCAGCTCAGAGAAGTGAGGAATTCTCTTGGCCCACTCCACCAGAGTGAACAGCTGTTTGTCTGCAGCCTGGCAGATGTTAGTGACTGGATCATTGGGCTGGAGAACAGAGAAGTCACAGAGTCAGTGAAGGAGAGAGTGAGAGCAAATGTCTCTGGCACTTCTGGACAATAAAAGAGAATCTGAGAGCTGATAAACGCTGGAGTGCTTTATTCTTTGTCAGTCTGTCTAAGGGGATATTCAGCTCCAAACACTAAGTATTCAAAATATCCTAATCTCTAAACCAGCTCTAGGAATACCAGCAATTAAATAGCTTTAAATAAGAGCTGTTTTTCACCCAGCAGGAAACTGACTTTGCCTGGCAACAGTCAACAACAATCAATGCTTGGCATAACTTCGCTAATTAATGGCTTACAATCTTTTAACCAACTTTCACTACAAGGCAACTGCTGACAATGAGCATGTTTACATGAACGAATACCAATATTTTGATAACTCTTGAATACTAGATTGTTGAAATAACCTACTGTACCAGATGCAAATCAGGTTACTCTCTGGTAGTGCCATCAAAATGTAATCATTTGAGAATATGGCGCAGAGTATTGCATTTGTTATATGAGTGGTGATGTTAAGTTAAGCAATAAAAACCCCCAGAGTATTCCAAAACGCTCTGGGGAAACAGGAAACTTGTATGAACTCATGCAGTTTCTGTGGATTCAGCATTTTGGCTGTTCCAGTTAGGCTGCACAAGATGAGAAAACATTTTTATTATTGGTTGGATGTAAAAAAAAAAAAAAAAAAAAAAAGTCGGAGTGTACAATATATTTCCTTTCTCCCACCCTAAAACGCTTTCTCTGTTTGGATGCACTTCTTGGAAACAAAAAATGACACTTGTGTTCAGCTGTATTTTAATATCATTTTAAAGCTCAACAGTAAGTACTGCATGATGGCCTGGAGCCAATGTAAAAGAGACTCAGGAAAGCTGAGGATTTCGAACAAATCAAGTTCTCTTTCACATCTTTGTGTGCTTAAATGGACAATGACTAGGGGTGGCGCGGTTCATGAAAAAAATGAACCGTTCAGTACGCTTGTCTCGGTTCGGTGCATGCATGCGTCGCACGGTTCGAAGGTTCATGACATGCACAATGTAGCCTCGTGCCCCGTATGTGACGTCAGTGTGTTTCCCTTTCGTGTGAAAGAATTGAGGTGTCTTCGGTGTGGAGTGAGTGCAGCAGGTCACAATACTGTATGTGTAGAAATGGCAAGTGGGAGAGAAAAGGAAGGCTGCCCGGAGTTGGAGGATGCACCAGCGTCGTATAAATCTGGTGTGTGGGAACATTTCATGTTACCTATTAGAGGATGGATACAGTTCGGACAGATATTTAGAAATGCGTGAATGTGCGTCTGTGTTATAACGGTGCTTTTGATGCTCGTATCTGTTGACATTTCCAAAAGCCTTCCTACAGTAGCTTAATAAAAGCAGGTTTTCCACACAAAAAGTGCATGTGTCATTAGCATGAGAAAAAAAATTCAGTTACAGTTCTGTCAGACACGGGCCGGGCTCGGACAGAAAAAGGCGGCCCGATCCGCGCTCTATTACCTTTGATGACAGCGGAAATAAAACAACAGATAGAACTGCGACTGTAAGCAAGTATTGTGCAACACGCATCCAATTCAGTTTATGAATGATTACATGATATAACTTTTTTAATAATGTATCCTAAATTGTGGATAATTAAGCTATATATCATATGCTGAAGTATATTTCTGGAGTGTAAAAGATTAAAAGAAACAATAACAAGAACCGTAAAGAACCGAAAACCGTGACCTTAAAACCGTGATACAAACTGAACCGCGGGTTTTGTGAACCGTGCCACCCCTAACAATTACACTTGGCCAATTTAACATTTAAGTAAAGCATTCAAGCCACTGAAGAGACACAAATAACTCCAATCATTGTGTTCTGTGTTTACAGAGAGCCACATCTCAAGTAATGGGAGAGCCCAGAATTGGGGGGAAATCACTGCTCTTTGCCTGATTTTTATAGCTTTAACAATGAGTATCACACGGCACCGTGGAATGCTTGATTCTGATTGGTCAGTCACCACATTCCAACAGTAAAAGCTAATAATGCAGTCTCTGAACAGTTTGTCTTGGTGGAAGCTTTGCGTTTGTTCAGCTAAAAATATAATAAAACTCAATTCAATATTATGTGTACATTTATTAATGTCATCCTGGTATCACAGGCTCGTTCATTTCATACAAACGCAGATGCTGCCATTATACAATAACTAACAAACTGCTAAGATTTTAAATCAGTTTCATCTTAAATCAATATATTTTATCGCCTTTATTATTTATGGGGTGAAATGTGTGATAAGTGCTATGACTGCACCATATACCTTAAAGCACTCATGAACTGAGAACTCAAAATTCCCTTGATGTTTTCACATATTTGCGTCAAACATCCTGGAAGTTTCAGAACTCAAACTTGGTCGTTAGTCAAAAAACCTTTTGTATTAAGGCAATCTGCCAACATGCAGCTTTTGGAATGTTCTACTCTATGATGCAATAGTGTGAATAAGTGAATGGATTTTATTTTTAAAAAGATCAAAATGCTGTGTGCCGATAAGGAATCCAACAGTAATGTTGCAACACAAGTGTGAGTAACTGTTTCCATTACTTTTATCCATCACTACTGATTTGTCTCTAATAGATAAATTAATATGTATTGAGTTTTTTTTTTACCTAAAGCAGTATCCATATAGGAACGTAGACTGTCAAACATACACAACTAGTAGCCAATCAGACAGATAATAGGCTATTCCTCAGAAATCGTTTTTTGATGTAAAAAGCCTGATAACATTTTAAGTGGACCTCACTGAACAGCACAAAATAAAAAAAATCTATCTAAAAGCACAATCTTTAAATCTAGCTTGAACTTGCCATTGGCTTGCAACTGCTTTCTTCACAGAAGATTTGCATTCAAATAATTAAACTCAAATCAGTATTTCGTGCCTGATTGAATATGGATGTAAATATCAGTGTAATAGTCTATGTCTAGTTATATTATTTGTTGTGTAGACTTTAAGCAGCAAGGATAATACGCAGCCACAGGTGGTGTGTAAATATACTCACTGAACCAGTAGAATCAGAGTGCAAGTCTGATCTGTGCTCTACAGCTGTCTCGGCCTCCAGTATCTTCTCCACAGGCATCTCCTCATTGGCTGAACTGCTGCATTCATAGTCTCCATCCCGTTCCTTATTCTTTTGACGCTCTTCCTGAACAGCTGGGGGGAGAACAAATGAGGGAAAACTCATAAATGTCAAGGAATCAATGCGGACATCTGCACAGTACTACTAGGTTGTCCAGTGGTACAAGATTTTGTCTGGAAACCAAAAGATTAAAAAAAAAAAAACACTGAGCAAGACACTTCTCTGTAAATTGTATATATCTTAGATGTAGCAATATTGTAACTTAATGATATTGTAGCAATGTTGTGCATGGACTCTATTTTATTAAAATGATGCGTCTTCCTGTATTGTCCATTTAAAATCCCTAACTATTGTAAACAGTTAGCAATTACATGTCAAAAATTAACCCACAGCAACAGTTCTCAGCTCTTCAGATAATAACTCATAAGGCATTGAATGCAAATATTCAAGCGCAGTTAATGAAACTAAATGTCAAGCATAATAATAACAATCATAACCCTAGTTTTTGTCCTGCTCACCGTCAGCTGTGAGGAGCTGTGGACTAATGCACTATTTGTTCTTACACTGTTTAACAAAACCCAATCAATCCACCGCTGTCACTGTAACTCTGGATGATCTTTGTGCTCCTCTAAGCGTGTGCTATGACACCACCTTTTCAAACAAAAACAATGCAGAATTTCCATCACATAATGCTGATCTACCATTAAACCCATTCAAACACCTGTTGCATTATATAATGCTGCTACAATGCAGCTCACCTGACTATTCTCCACCTACAGTACCTAGCCTATATCGTACTGAATCCAGAGCTTATGTATTACTTCATACTAAGGTGATATATCTTTAGTGGAAGGCTGACAGGTACCCACCCTCTCTTTTCATTCCCATGGCCAGGCACTTCTGATAACGGCAGTACTGACAGCGATTTCGCTGTCGTTTATCGACCAGACACTCCTTGTTGTCCCTGCAGGTATAGCTCAGGTCCTTCCTGACTGTGCGCTTGAAGAAACCCTTACAGCCTTCGCAGCTGTACACGCCATAATGCTTCCCTGTACACACAAATCATGTCCACTTTACCTATGAGCTGAACATTCCCTGTAAACAACAAACAAATTGCTACAAATATTCAGCAATGTATCAATACCAAGTTGTGTTAATAAACGGTTAAGTAGTTTGCTCAAATAGATTTTTATTATTCAGTACAGTTTTTTCAAGAATTTTCAGGCTTTTTTTCTTTATTATGATGTCAGGAGTACTTTAAATTTTATTTTATTTAATCCTCCGGCCCATAAATATATCTAAATGAATTTTGTTTTAGAAAATTAAAAACATGTTTTTTGCAGATGAGATGTGAACATGAGTTGGATTCATAATGTACTTATTAAATGAGTGAATGATCGTTTAATTAAATAATGAATCAATAAAATAACTAGATCCAGACAATAATGAGCATTATGTCATTGACCCTTAAATATCCATATAAAATAGTGATGCACCACAATTTCAACCAAGACAGCAACATCTCAATACTATTTAACGCACATTTGGAATAAATAAGTTTTTAAAACAGTCACTAACTGAATAACTGACCTCTATGGTTCCTATCATATAACCAAACCAAATTTCTTTGTGACTGAAAATGATGCTAGAATCAATTTACATTTAATTAAAATCTTTACTTACGCTTACATTTTATTTCAAAACCAAATCGGTCTTGAAATGAAAGGTTGGGTACAAAAAAAGATAACTGGGTGCATCACTAATAAACATTGTGAAAGCTCTATGTTCTAGTACACACCCGAGGAACGGTCCCCACAAATGGCGCACATGCGTTTCTGGGACAGCATTGGCCCAGAGCCACTGACAGACTTCAAGCCAAAAGGAGGTTTCACATCATCAGAGCTGCTGACAGCATGTAACCCAGACACAGACATTGAGGAATTTATCTGCATGAGATAAATAGACAAGGAGTGATGAGAAAACCAAAATCATCATCACAGCCCTTTTATCATGTATAAGTCCTGACGTATTTCAACATGGAGCTCACCTGAGAGTTGCTGATGGGTCCATAGCCGATGGATGGCGTGCCGGGAACCCCGGGAGAACCGATGGACGAGCTGACGGCTGACAGTGGCGAATCTATGGAGCTGACAGGGCTACTGATGGCAGAAGTGGAGGGCGGTATGGAGTTCATAGATGCACACTAGACTGGCCAATAGAGGAGACTGTTGATCGCTGATAATCTACTGAAAGAGAGTGGACACAAAGAGGGTTTTAGACACGAAACACTGACTTCAGTAGTATTCCTGGATATGTCATTAAAGTCCCAAGATGGTCATTTCAGTGAAGTATGGAAAAGAAAGCAAAGCTGGTGCCTCGCAATATCCACCTATTAAAAAGTGTTAGCTCTTGTGCATCTCAGAAAATATAGAAAAAATGTGTACATTAGGAAAGAAAACGAGGCGTTTTGTCTGCTGTTTACAGCTCTATTAATCTTGCTGCAGATTAGGCCGATATCTCAGGCTGTGTATCAAAAACTCAAAATTGCCTACCTAGACAGCATATTAGAGAATCATGAGAGCGTTCAAACGTTTTAATAACAGTCTATTATGACCTACAATGCAGTCTAGATAGCTCACTAGGTTCGAAACTCCGAACACGCCCATATCGCCCAACATGCTGCCTAGGTAGGGAGCTCACTAGGTTTCGGGACGCAGCCCAAATCTGTTCCATATAATCACCCCCACCAAAACTGACACTATCAGCGCTAATGTTTGCCAACTCCATATGTAATTTATAATATCCGATAAAAACGGAAAAATCTGTGCTGTACGTGCATCTTAACACGAAAACGAGCGTTGTTTTAATGCTCCTGACAACGTTTAGATTATTTATTATGTAGCACGCAGCCCAGCTAACATGCTAATGGAGGCTAACTCACTGTTTATGGTTAAAAGAAGACCATTTGGTCCAACCATTTCAACCTTAATGCCCTCTTTAAAACGCACAAGCTGTTCTATTTAAGTACAATTATTATTTCGTGCAGCATACAAATGCTTGTATACTAAACTCAAGTGGCAAGACTAAATAACACGGCCAGACCGTATTAGCTTAGCTTAGCCTAGCTCGTCCAAGTGTTTGTTTGTTTTTCCGTCATTTTTACAGAAATTTGCAGAGTTTACATGAGCATATCGACTTTAGTCTCACCCATCAAACGCCGAATCCTCCGACAGCAACGATTCTTGTCCTGTAAATCATCGTTTCATCTATATTTTACAGTTTACGCCATAAATGTTTGCGTCCAGACAAATACCTTGTTAGTCAAGCCTCCTAGTGGACACTAAGAGTCTGTTCACATAAGAAATATATGCAAGCAAATAAATAAATAAACAAATAATTAAATAAATATACACGCAGAAAGTACTACATGTTCTTTTGGTTATTATAAATGTGCAATTTGGTCTGCAAGCGTTTGGAATAATCACATCGTTATTATTTAAAGAATAAACACATTTTTATTTATTATTATTAAAGAGTAAACAGCCTGGTTGTCTTTTTCTTTAATTATTGTCTAATTAATGCATGATCGAAAGACACCTTTTATGTCTAGGATGAAGTTAAAGGAGAAAAATCACAAAGTCAAGTTAGCGCTCAACAAGACATTGTCATATAAGCCTATAGTAAAGGCATAAGTAAATTGCATTTAAAATGCAGTAATAATGTTCAGCCAATAAAATGTAATTTTAGTAATGTCACATGACATCCCTTTCAACCAGTAAAATTAAGATCTATTATCTATATGCCATATGCTTCTCCTTTTTGGCAACAAGACAGGAAAGGGTAACACAGCTCACACACTTTCGAGGCACCGTATGAGCTCATTTTAGACATAGGCTACATAGAAATTGTTTACGTATAAATTATGGTTTCACATAGTAATGTAGCCTAGATAAAACCAAAACAGGAGTCTTGCTGATTCTTGCTTGTGCCACAATAATGTTTTACATTAAACACAGCATTGAAAATGTTTCATGTGAATTACTTTTTAAAAAAACACTTTTCTCATAAATTTCTCTTAAACTGCAGTAATTGTTTAGTTTCTGCAAACTCAATGTTTTGTTCAGAATATTCACACATTTAGTTAAATCCTAGACAGCTAAACAGGGTCATCTGAGGTGACGTGGTGAATGTGCCACCTTTTCTTATCAAAAAATGTGAAATCTATTCAGACTAACTAAGACCCACACACACACATTCCTCAGGTGTGACACTGCATTCAGTCTGACCTGTAACATGACCTGTTCACCCTCATTCCTACACAGAATGCATGCTCGCATGATCGTTTTTTTCAACTGTCATAGCAACTGCATAATTATCTTTAAAAATATGTACTCAGCATTTAAAACTAGCAGTAGCAGCAGCTTCATTCTGATCAAATGAAATATGTTGCAGAAGACTGAGGGAGTGTGACGACATTGTTTCTTAAGGATAAAGTAGACAACAGGATAAACAACATTCTTAAAACACAACCTGCTTTTAAAAAACGGTCAGACTATAATCGCACATGAAGGAGTACGAACATTTTAAGCTGATGTAAGTATTATATTTCCACATTCCAGATTAAAATATCCTTTCAAATGTAAAAGTGTTATGCCTTAATTGGGACAATAGTTTTCTTGAGTTAAGTCCTGTGTCATTGCATGCCATGTCAACTTATGATTTTGATTTGATGGCATCAGATTGTGTTTGAAAGGAGTAAAATAAGGCTGTATGGACCATGTGTTACTCACACACTGAGCTCAGTGTTGCTCCTGAAATTACAACATCATGCTTTTCTTTCTCCTCGTTGTCTTTGGTAAGTGTTTTAGCAGTTTAGTTATATTTTATGATTCATTCTTTCTGCTGTAATGTGAGTTTTCACTAATACTTTTGCATTTGTAACCTGAATGTTTTCAAATGTTAGTCATGCATGGCATACCTTGGATTACAGTCAATGTGTTGTTCATTTTCTTTGGAAATGTTTTTTTTTCTCCAGGACTTTTGTCCTTCACATCAAGCCAAATATCTCACCGGTATCACTTCATAAATATCAGAAAGAACTGGACTGAT
>JAUMHI010000058.1:7955318-7971012 GCA_032359435.1 Enteromius unitaeniatus | reverse complement strand
TTTGCCTTGGGAGACCCTACCAGGGGCATATAGCCCCCGACAACCTAGCTTCTAGGATCATTCAGGCACTCAAACCATGGTAAGGTGGCGATCCAAGGAGAGGCAAATATGTATTAATTCATGCACATGCAATGCACATAATCACCAGTTATTGTATATCTCACAGAGAACTAAACCATTTATTAGCAACTACTAAACATGTATAATTCATATATTAAGTAATCAATAAATTGTTATTAGTTAAATTTGTCATAATTTCCCTAACATATTACATTACAACTAATAGTGTAAATTTCATGTGTTAATTACCATAATGTGTCAAAGCCATGCATTTCAGCTTCCAGTTGTGTGCTTTAATTAATAATTAGTTAATGAGTTGCAAAGATATCATTATGTTGTGACTTCTCTTCTTGAGGCACATGACTAATTAATTCAAAATCCATAACCACAATGACATATTACATAGAAGTAACTTCTTAATAGTTCTGTGCCTCAACAAGTAAAGTCATTAACGTAATGATACCTTGCAAATCAATAGTTAATGACTAAAGCAGACAACTAGAAGTTGAAGTATATAGCTTTGACCACTGAGACATAAATTCACATCATATATTGTTAGGTAATTAATATTTTATGACACATTTAACAAAAAACAATGAATTGATTATGTAATACATGAATCTTATGGAATGTTTAATTGTTGCTGATGTAGTAATTATTAATAATATATTATATGTGCATTAGTTAAGCATGAATTAAAGTGTATTAGTGCCACTGTACTGTAAAGTGTTACCCTTAGTATTTCACAATTGTGGTATTATATATTACAATGTGACTTTACAACTTATTGTTAACCCTTCTTACACAATTACCCAAATGTGTTAAGTAAATACAGCCATGATGCAATAATGCAAAATGAATACTGTAAAAACACTAAAAACCAATCCTAAAAATGTAATTCATTTGACAATATCAAAGTGGATTGAACATATGTTTCTGTAAACAAGACCTTTTCTAACTTCACTTTTCACATTTTTACAATTACTTCCAGCCACCAAGATCCTTTTTAGTAAATGCACCATATGTTAGTTCCCCTCAAGTTCGCTATTTTATTATTATGAAATGTTCTGTGGCAAAGTGAGTTTGAGGTGTTTTTCTTTCAAATAAATGACAGTTGTTTTTAAATGTTATTGTCTAGTATGTATCATGTTTTTTTATGTTTATGACCTACTATAATGTACAGTATAGTAGTGTGATACTGATCTAACAATCGTACCTCCTGCAGGCGTCGCTCATCTTCAGCAAGTTGCTCCAACTCTGGGCTGCTCCTCACTCCGGGGAGATCCTGCCACAGTGTGGGTGAAGAAGCAGAGATGGACAGGCGAGGGGACGGGGGTCTGTTTATGGACTGCTGAGGCACATTTAGACTTTTAAAGGAGTTGGTTTGGGTCAGATTGTGGGGGTGTAGGTGGATTTGAGGGAGGGGTGGGAGAGGTCTGCGTGATAGCCTAGGGGAATGATTTGGAGATGAACTTATTGATAGAGAATCGGAATGTGACAGAAGGATCTCTCTGTTCTGGACTACCTCACTGTACTCCTGATACAACTGAGAGTCTGCAAAAGAAAGAGAAATCATTGATATAGTTCTAGAGATGCGCTTCATAGGTTTTACATTGGATACAAAAATTGTTTATCACACTAAACTGAACAAATGCCTTTGAAATCAGACAATAACGTTAACTAATTTTAGCAGGAGGAACTACATAAGCAAGCAATTATTAGTAAAAAAAAAAAAAACATAGTTGGCAGACACCAAAAATATGTAATCCTTTTTTTTTTTTGGAAGTCAATGATGACCCAAAAGATACTGTTTGTTCATTTTTTTTCCTGTTGTCCACGACCCTCTTCAGAACACAAAGAAAATCAACATAAATGATACATTTATGTAAATACATTTGTTAGATACAGCAAAAAAAAGAAACAAATTACAAAAAGTCGGAATGACAAGATTCAACAGAGAAAAAAAGATGTACAAGCACGAACATCCACGAAAGCATTTTTAATACTAAGTGAGCATCTGCAGCTGTTTATCTGCAGTCCTGAGTGATGTGCAAGCACAAACCTGTCCTTTGCCTGGAGGACTAGCAAAGCATAGTCAGGAATGAGAAACGTTCCCGTAAAGTAACCAGCCATATATTAATACATTTCCTATATTTTACAGTCACATACAATTCTCATATGTACACGACCATGTGTACAGAAGGGTGTGTGTGTAAAATTGGGATTTGCATGTGTCTTTGTAATGTATTAATTGATTTTAAAGATAAAGACTTTAAATACAGATATTTATGTGTAGTCTTTTATGCAAAGTCCCTATAATCTCTGGTTATAGCCATCATACAGATCAAAAAGGATAAAGACAATACAGAGACTTACTAAAGAATTTTGAATTCCTATTTCTTGTCCTCCCAAGTTTCCTAAAAGAAAAAAAAGGAGAGAGAAACAGAAAAGCTGTTATAACGGTCATTGCATACTAAACCAAATCGCCAGCAGTGGTGATTGATTGCATTTAAAGTTAGAAACATCACCAAGCAAAAACTAAAAAAGTTAAAAGTTCCTGTTATCAAGCTGACATTTCCATTTTTGGTTCTTTAAAGATATTATCAAAGTTATAACCCTTTAAAAATATCTCTTTTGTCAACTTAACAATATTAGATGTCCTAAAAATGCATGAATCCAGATATTAGCACATTATCAGAGCATAAATTGAGCTGTCTAATATGTTAGTCTCTTTGAACCGGTGTGCCTGCAGTATTAAACAAACACGGTAGTCTTCAGTTACAGACAACACTGAAGAAATTCACCAATCATAGTAAGGCACAGTTAATTCATTCCTCCAAAAATATCTACCCACCTGCTAACAGCTTTTATTTGGAGTTGTCATCTCATGTGAGTGTACTTGATTTTAAGGATTTACCAAAAGTACAATTAACTATCTTACATAGAAAACATTTTTAATGAGGGACAAAATATAGGGTTTATATATGTTCTCCTACCTTAGATCCATTTCACTCCAGGTAACAGATAATTCATCCTCTTCATCATCTATACAAAAAACACAGAGACATCGCCACACATCACAATGTTGTTGTTTTTTTTTTTAGCACTTTAAGCATCCCTTAACCAAGACAAGGTCAGAACTCAAGCAGCCTACATACAGTAACACTTCATCTCAAGCAAAACAGATGGGGATGATTCTCCATAGCCTTACACAAGCATGGGAACCACCTCAAGCTTTCCAGTGAATTACAGAAAAGATAGACTAGATCGTAAGACCTCTGGGTATGTTCTGAAGGAAATGTGGCAATAAATAAAAATAACCCTAATGCGTTGAGAAATATAAAGCGGGGGAAAAAAACAGGAAAGTATACTGTGGAGGACTTGTTATGAATGAATGGGGATGGTTTAGTTTGTGAAACAAAGGAAATCTGGCAGCTCTTCCAAGAAATGCTGCTGTTTAAGGAGTCTTCAGCGGTCATGACTCCAACCCCCACAAGAATCCTCAGGAGCCTATTAAAATGTGTCTACCCCAGAAAATAAAATGCTGGGGGAATATATTATTAGTTATTGCTGCGGTATGAGAACCTAAAGGCTACTGTTTGTGTGGTTTCAGATTTCTTTAAAGTCCTGAGAATGGGTCGCTTTAAAAAAAAAATTCATTGAAATATTTACTGTCATATATTACTACCACAATAATATTCTAGTAACATACACGCTAATAACTAGTCAAGAAACCATAAAATAAGGTGTTACCAAAATTTGCATTTGGGGTAGATCGAATAATTGTATGTTTATAAACATGTTTGATGGTATTCCTTAGCTGAGATTATAAATCAAATACCACAAGTCCACCAGTGAATAGTTTTAACTGCTTATTACTTTTCAAATGTTAGGAACACTCCATTACATGACAGGAAAATAAACCATTTTAACGCCCATATTGACACTCATTTAAAGGAAGATGACTCATGGATTTCTTTTGTTATATTCTTGCGTAAGCAGATTAAGCCTCTTTACGTGACATTATGCCACTGCTATATTAAATTTGACAGAATAGGTTCAACAGTCATCTCAAGACACATTTAGATCTCTTCTCGCACGAGTGGGAGCAAGCTGGTCACTGAATGTCCAATTCAGCCTTCTTATGTTAGTCTTCCTCTCACCTGATACGTTGAATACTCTTGTCCTGCGGTCCCTTCCAACTCCCTCTTGTTCTTCCTCATCCTCTTCATCCTCTTTGGTTTTCTCTGCTGACTTTCGGAACCCTCGCCTCCTCGTGCGAACCTCATTGCCCAAATCTTGGAAACTACTAGAGCTTAGAACAGCTTTCTTTTTACTCTCTGTCTTCTTAGATACTTCTTCTACCTCCCCCTCTGACTCTCCTTCTGAGGGAACCATGAGCTGGTTAGAACTAGGATCCAGCCAGCCACGGTTCTCATTTAACTCTCTCTCCACCCCTTCCTGTGGTTCTTCTCCTCCCTCTATTATTTCTTCCTCTTTTCTTGATTTGTCCATTTCTCCCTCTCTCTCTGTTTGTGTGTTGTTTTGTTTGTTTATGTGTGCCACACTACCTCTTGCATTTTCTTTGTCCGCCGAATTCAGACCCAGGATCTCTCTCACCACGTTCTTGGCCCATCTAAGGTGAGGAGCAGTAGAGGATCGCTTTCGTTCCTCAGATGTGCTCCATGTGTCATCATAACCAGTGTGCTCCACTGAGTCTCCGGTAGGTTCTTTTGCTTCTCTTGGTATTGCTTCTTCACTATGAGTCTCTTCACCGACATGACCATTATTTTTGGGCGACCCTGAAGTTTCAGAAGGCTCTAGTTGGAAGAGTTGGGTGTCTTGTTGTGATCGGTCAGTGGGAGGAATCATTTGGCTTTCCAGTGATGCTACATCCTCTGTTGGCTGATCATTACTTACTGCTCCTTCCTCTTTGTCCTCATTAGTAGAAAGACTGAGTTCACCCATTGCTCTTTCAATGTCCTGTTCACAGTTTTCAACCTTTTCTAATGCTTCATTTATGCTCACTTCATCTTGATTGTCCATGCTATGACCTGAATTCTGATTGGCTGCCTCTGTAACAGTAGGATGTACATATGAATTCTCGTTGATTTGTGACATGGGATGGGTCTGACCAATTACACAAAAGACTCTTAGGGGTTCTCTTGGAGTTTCTTGTGCCTCATTGTCCTCTGTAGTTCCTGAGTTTTCAGAAACAGCTTCGGAAACTCCACCTTCCCAGAAGTCCTTGCAGTCTTCAAAATCCTCTTCCTCTGCATCATCCCCTCCACTGGAGAGCGTTACAAATCCATCATCTGCTGACATCATTCTGTTCTTCTCTGCTTCCGATTCTCCCTCACTTCCTTCCTCATTCTCCAAGTCGTTGTATCTATTATCCCTTCTCTGTTCATCTCTGTCATTCTCTTCCAAGTTATCATCCACTTTCTCTCTTTCCATCTGCCACTCTGATTCCATGGCTTCTTTATCATAATCTATGTCCCCTTCCATGTTCTTCTCCTCCTTTTCTTCGTCCACATCCCTCATGAACTCCCCAGCCCTTTCAAGTTCTCTATACTTGTCCTCAAGACATTTACTTGGTTTCTTTCTCTCAGTCTCTTCATCATTTCCTGTTGCCATGCTTTCTTTGTATCTTTGGTTGTACCTCTCTCTTGCTCTCTCTCTCTCTGTGTCCTCTTTTAAACAAGAGTTTATTCTTTCACTTCGAGGTTCCAGCCACATTTTCCTTATCCTGCTCCTAGGTTTCTTTGCAACGTCTTCCTCAGCAGCAACGCTTTCGCTCTTCTCTTCTTCCCTCGGTGCACTCCTTACTTTCTGCTCTTCCTCTGTTCTATCCTTTAGCCTTTCTTTATTATTCTCAGATGCATTTTCTCTATCTCTTTCCTCAAGGTTCTCTCTCATTATCCCCCTTTTTTTATTCTCAATATCACTTGCTAAAATCAGCTCTCCAGTATTCTCCATCTTACTTCTTCCATTGTCTTTGTACTCTTTCCTCCGCCTCTCCCTCTCTTCAATCTCTCTTCCAAAATACCTATCCCTCTCGCTTATCCTTTCTCCATCTCTATACTTTGGTCTTTCAGCTGTGTATAAGTAACCATCTCTGTCCATTCTTTTGTCTTTGGAGTCTCTCATTCTATCTCTTGGTTTATCTGTCTCTCTGAGTCGTTCTGAAATTTCTCCTTTTGTATCACGATAACCCGTCTCTCTGTAATCTCTATCTCTTATTGCCACGTCTCGCCCTCTTTCAGCTTCTCTCTCTCTGCGCCTCTCTCTCTCTCTAATTCTGTCTGCCTTTCGCTCTGCATCACTGTCTCCTTCACTCTTGTGGAGTTTCTGTCTACGTTTAGCATCATCTTCTCTCTCTCTCTCCTTACCCCTGTCTCCATCACTGTCTCCCTCGCTTTTTGTATCTCTTTTTCTAGATCTCTCTCCCTCTCTCATTCTCTGTCTATCAGTCCTCCTTTCTCTGTCTGAAAAGCTCTCTGTCTCTCTTTCCATGAGGCGAGGATAATATCCGGCTTCTCTGTCTCTTTGTCGATATCTTTCTCTGTTTCTGTCTCTCTCTCTTTCCCTCATGCCTGAAAGGTCACTGACCTCTGGATAACTTTCTCTTCTTCTGTCTCTCATTCCTGAGTCAAACTCCTTGTCTCGTTCCCTCTGTCTATCTGGCTCCTCCTTTACGTGCCTTCTCATTTCATTTCTCCTCAGCTCCTCCCTGTATCTTGCAATTTCTCTTTCACTCCGCATGTCCATGTCTCTGTATCTCCTCCTTTCCTTTTCTCTTTCGTTTTCATACAGTATGTCCTTTGGTCTTCCCATGGGGCGCTCTCTTTCATAATCTGTAAGTGGTATCCTTCTGTTTTTCACCTTGTTTGGTTTAGTCATCCTTGGAAATGTGTCCCCTTTTCTCCTCTCATTGTCTAGATCTCCATACTCTGCCTGCTCTGACACTGACGATTTTCCATTTGCACGTCGATCACCATTTCTCTGCCTATCTTTTTCTCTCCAGTCAATCTCTCCATCTCTTCTTCGAGTTGCAGGAAATCTCTCTCTGTCTCTAATCCCATCGCACGTGTCTGGCTCCATTTCTTTTTCTTGCGTTTTGTCCATCTTTCTGGGTTTCCAAGACTATTCTTCACCCAGGTCACCTTCGCCAATCAGCTCAAGGATTCAAGCCACAGTTTGCAGATGATTGACAACCTGTCTAGTGCACTTTAAGAGAACTGGATCTGCACAGTGTCTTGGACGGCCCAATTAATTTGACTGGTTTCCATTGCAACACAGAGAACCTATAAAGGAAGTCAAAATTTCAAGTCAATAAAATCAATCAACCACACAAAATTCATATTCCAAAGCCTTCAAACATATTCTTGGAAATCTTGGAGTATCTTGTTAAAGCATGTAAGGTATATGCCTTAACAGTTGCATTTAACCATTTTATTTTATTTGTTTTGTGTTAAGTCAAATGTCTAACATGAATTAGTTTGGCAGATGCTTATCTGAAGTGACTTGGATGGATTCAAAGTATGAATTTCATCAGATTTTTATTCCCAGACAACTGAAGCCATGACCTTGGTGTCTTGCACTATACTCTACCAGATAAGTTACAGCAACGCAACAGAAATATTGTTCTTGTCACTTCAAATCAGTCTAATATAATTTTAGTATGCATAACACACACTGCCATTACTACTACTACTCTTAACATCCTAAAAACCCTTAAACTAATAAGAACTCACAATATAATATATACAGTTGATATACAGCATGTTTGTCAGTTCTGCAAATTAAAAAGTTCAGTAATTTACAGAATGCAGTTTAACCAACCACTGCCCTATGCTATTCTTATATCTTGTTTAGAGGCATTTCAAGTAATTCATGCCTTGGATGAGTCGAAGCACTATTAAGAGGGTTTGAAGGAACAACTTGTTGTCCTAGATGACTCATGTCAAAATGTAATGAATCATATGGTGCACAACATTAACAAATTCTAAAGAAAACGAATGTTAGTAGTGTTAATAGAATAAACAGGTTAGTATTCTCAAGCATGGCAATGCAGTATTTGCCCATGATGTGCATGATGATATATTTGTTTACAAGAACTGTTTGGCTTACTAAAGTTACAACAAAAAATAAATAATGACATTTTTTTGGGAATAATGCAGAGGTCTCACCTGAGAAGTGTCTGGGGGGACGCTTCTCTGTCTCTTTCCAGCTTTTCCTTTGCTTTCTTGACAAAGTGAAGCTAGCAGGAATTGCACAACTCACAGACATTCCACATATCAGTGTTTCCCCATTGAAAGAACCAAAGTTGAGCGAGATAAATGCTCTAAAAAAAGCAATGCTTTAATTATCCGGCCTGCCTCTGTCCTACTAAACGTGTTCACATAAGCAAAAATAGTTTCCAACAAAGTAAAAACATTCTCACAGTGTTTCTCTCTCTCTTTCTCTCTGTTTGTCTCTCTCTTTCTCTCTTGTCCCCTCCTCCCGCCCTTCTCAAATTCCCAAACAAGTTTGAACAGATTGACACTTATCTTCCTCCCCTCTGTTTCGGTTTTCCTTATACTTTCCCCCTCCAGCACTGTCTTAAAGAAGAGTCCAAAAGTAGCTGTCTGTTCAAACTCGCATGCAGCTTTTCTTCACTTCTCATGAACTCAACAGAGTCACAGTGATTGCGCTACAGCTTGTTCCAGTAATTCAGTCTTTCACTCACCTCACCCTCACTGGCACTGCATGCTTCTCTCTCACAGAAACAGGAAGTGCACACATGTGAGCTGTGATTGGTGGGGTTGAAGATATTGGGTGTGACTGTTTTCTCAGGTAAAGACACGAGAAAGGGTGTGAACAAAGGGGGTGGGGCGAACATGTATGAGTGTGTCCATACACAGTAATATGTAACACAAAAGTTCTTAGAAAAAGCTGTAAAAGACAGTGGAGCGCAAATGACACATTTGCACATTAGGAAAGATACACTTGAAAACACTGAACAATGATGCACCTTTTACTCCTTTTAGACATGCCTTTTTCCAAAGCCTTTCAAAGATTAGTTTTGTGTGTTTTTAGTAAAACCTTTAGTTAAAAAAAATTATAATAATAAGTGCTGAGTAATACTGGATATAGATTTTGAAAGATATTTGTAATCCAAAACATGTGAGTTTAAATGATGATTTTCTAAAGTGTCTGTTGTTTTAAATAGCCAAGTTTCTTGTTCTCATTTTGAACCATCTGAATTCCAGAGTGTGATGTTATCTGAATGCAAACAAGTATAACAATTATCTAAACAAAACTGACGCAATCAATGAGATTTCCTGGACAAAGGTTAGGAGAATGATCAATCAGCAAGCATGAAAGAGCTAATTCAGAAAGACTGCAGTAAACTAATCAGCTTTTTCCAATGTAATTACAAAGACACAGAACATACCGAAATCCTAAAAGGAGAAAAGAAGTACTAGCATTGGTTAGTTAGCTTACTAGTATCATATCACAAAAAAAATGTATAGAAAACATATAGGCCTATACGAAAACGCATCTCACAAAACTAGTGCATTATATAAATTACCATTGTTGCTTCATGTGAATACTAGAATTTAAACACAGAACATATAATATATATGAAGAATCTCACCAATCTCTGCTGGAGACTGAAAAACAGTTACAATAAACAATAAAAAAAGACCTAAACCCCTTTAAAATGAGTTGTTTTGCCTTTTTAAAATGGTTTGTCAGTGAAAATAGGTGCTTGAACTCAAAAAAACTGTTAATCATCAAATTTAGGATGTCAAAAAACATCATTTTAATCAAAGCTCTTGATTTGAGAGATTTTTTAAGCAATAAACATAAAATAATTTAAATAGACAATGTTTAAAATAAAAAAAGTGGGAATTTTATGTCGTAAGTATCTTTACATTACCAAATATATCTAATAGTTATCACCACAAAACATTATTAGCTTTAAATATACAGTAATATGTATAAAACATATGAAACACATAGCATTGCCTTGGTTTTCAAATGATTTGTGGTCAGCAAGTAAGCTATAAACGTTCAAAGGTAGCAGTGAAACCACTAACTGAACGTTTTGTTGTGAGCTTTACTTCCACGATGAACTCCGAGTCTGACAGCACAGATGACTGACGCTTATCAGGAAAAACACGTCTTGTTTGGAGATGAACTAGATGTACAGCAGCAGACTGTAGTTGTTTGAACAGCACTCAATATCCCATGTTCACGTGCAGCGCTTCAGCTTCCGTCTTATGCACAGTCACATGTGGCGCCCGTTTAGTTTCACTTCCGCGTTTGAACAGAAACCATTATATCTTTTGAATAATGCAAGAGTTTTAACGCGAATATAGTCAGAAGTCGGTTTACTCGGCGTATGTTTATCGATACCGCTGGATATTTTGACGTAATGTCGTTAAATATTGTTTAAAGACATTAGCGCGACAGTTTGGGAAAGAGAAGATCCCCAGGCTGGGTGGACACAACCAGACAGCTAATTAA
Source organism: Enteromius unitaeniatus (assembly GCA_032359435.1). NCBI lineage: Eukaryota > Metazoa > Chordata > Actinopteri > Cypriniformes > Cyprinidae > Enteromius > Enteromius unitaeniatus. The sequence continues at coordinate 7,960,434 of JAUMHI010000058.1, read as the reverse complement.
GACCTGTAACGTTACTTTTATTGATCTAACTTACAGTAAACACGGGCATAGGAGCTCAGAAAGGTGCGTTTGTGATCTACTTTGTGCATTTATTTCATTTCATGCGTTTTACGGATGACAGCATGTTTATCTGGTTTCCTAACTAAAGTTCTTCATTACCGTTTGCTTCATTGCTTGAATTTGTATCCATGCAATATAACTTGTGTGTTTTGTTTTTCAGTAATATAAAATAAACATCACAGCGTGTTTGGCATTACAACCAGGATTTTTTTTTAGTTTTGCATGCATAGTAATAGCAAGTTTTGTAAAATTATATTTTAAAAACAACAGCATCTGTCTGTATTCTATATATTATATTTTTATAAAACCTCTGATTTGGCGTTTTAGAGTGCACCCTAAAGTCCTAAGCAATTTTGACCAAAAATAGTTCCATCTGTTTCAGGAATCAATTGTTCAAAAGTTTGGTAAAAAGATATTTAATGTAGGGTTTAATGCTCATGAAGGCTGTATTTATGTGATCAAAAATGCATACGTTTTTGCTTTTTCATTTTTATCATATTTTCAAATATCAACATTTTCATCAGCCACAAGTCCTCTTTTCAGTGTCACATGACCAAACAGAACGCATTCTAATATGCTGATTTTTGTCATCAGTGTTGAAAACCAAAGTCTCCCTCTTTTAGTCTTTGGTTGAAACTCTTGTGCTGCTTAATATTTTTGGAACCTGTGATTCTTCTGTTCTTTAATTATTTGATGAACAGCATTTATTCAAAATAAAAAAAAGTATAATTTCCATAAAAAAAGAAAAGAAAGTATTGAACCGAACCTTTGAGCAGTACTGTATATTGGAACAAAATAACACTCATTTTTGTAACTTTCTGTTTTATCAGAGAATCATAAAAGTATCGCAGGTCCCAAAAAATATTAACCAAGCAAACGTAACCAAGCAGTTTCCAGCACTGACTATTAATCAATTAGAATGATTTCTGAGTGATCATGTGACTCTGAAGACCTGTGAATATTCAGCTTTGCTATATACTTATATTTGAAAGTATAATAAAAAAGAAAAACGTATTTTAAATCGCAAAAATACTTTACAAAATATTAAATACATGTCTCATTAAATACTGCGTCTGTATATTGAAATGTGAGTTATATGAAAACCTTAACTACTGTTAAACTCCCCACATTTTGTGGGCAAGTCAATCATTGGATAAATTCACAATTTTTCGTAATGTCTTGCCTTTTTCCCATCAGGTGTCACCTGTGATAGCCATGTCGCTGTCTTTGAGAATAATCACTGCTCTTTTTATACTACTTGCTGGAGTGCAAGCTGAGCTCATCACGTTCATCACAGACAGGTGTAACCTGACTTCTCTCAGCGATTCGGAGAAAAATGCAATCCATTTACTGGAGCCTCTCACCAATCAAAAGTAAGAGCGGGTTAATCTAGCATGAATTCAGTTTGCAGGTTGGGCTGATCTTGTTAACTGTCTTTATATTCTCTCTTTTCAGCTTCACCGTAGAAACTCCTGACAAGCAATATGAATATATTTTTCAAGTGTGTGGAGATGCTGGTGGAGTAAAAGATGCAGGTCTTGTGCAGAAAGAAAAAAAAACTGGAACGATTGTTCGAATTGGGAACTACATCAAAACACGAGCTACTAAAGGAAGTATGTAACATTGCTCGACCTTTAGAAATTATGTGTAGCCATTTGCTTCTTTTTGCTAAACTGAATTTATCTACTGTTTATTTCGGTTTTTGATATTTCTTAATAATTATATTATAATAGTTAATTGAGTTTTTATTGTAATTAGGGTTAATTTATCAAAATGAGTACTGATTTTATTGTCTCCTGATTGCTCTGTGGATTGTGGATTTTGTTTGGTTTAGTTATATAGTAGCAGGGATGCATTTGCAAGAGAACATTGTTAATGCAACGCACACAAACAATAAATCACACATCAAATTTCACCAAGAACTTTTCCCAGGTGTCACAGGAAGCCTTGTTAACTCCTTTTTTGGCTTCTACTTTTGTCCCATTTGCAGGCGACTGGGTTTTGCTCTTCTATGAAGATGGAGATAAATACGACAGCCACTGTACAAAAGAGCCAAGAAGAGCCATGATTATGATTTCATGCAGTACGAGCACTAAGGTATGAAGTTTTTAATGCTTTTGAAATGACAATTGAAATTTTTTTACTCTCTACCCCTATAATAATTAAATAAAATTATTTATTTAATTTGTTTTCCCATTTATTGACTGACAGCTCTTGTGTGCCGATGTTGAGAGAAACCAGGTTGTTGTGTGTGCTGTGTAAAAATGATATTTACAGTACTGTAGGTCTAGACTAAATGTGAACATGTATTTACTCGTTTCACTTGAACAAAAACAGAGTCAGTATGTCTCAATATTAATAAAAACAGTAAAATGCAAACTCAGAATATGGTGAAACGTGTTTATTCTGTTTTACTCATTTCTTTGGCTACTAACCTTTAAGGATTCAGTACAGTTATACTAACATACATTTTGTGCATTTATGACCATAAATATATTAAAACATCATTTTTGATTTGTAATATGCATTGCTAAGACCTTCAGACAGCTTTAAGTGTAATTGTTTTTAATTTCCAGTTTCCAGATTTTCAAATGTTTGTATCTCAGCCTAGTATTGTCCTATCACGATAAACCATACATCAATGGTTTACTGATATATTTATTCAGCGACTTTGTAAAATTGAAAACATTTATACTTCTGCGTCAAACCTGCGTCGTAGCTTACGTCATAACCCGATGTTCACCTCTCCAAAAATCTTAACAGAGCTTCAATTCTACCCTACCTTTTATTTATTTCAATTTTGGCGTGAATGGTCTTTTGCAAATGACTTTGTAGTAAGTTACTTTTGTCCATACTTGTAGTATTAGTTAATTTTTTAGGATGTAACACAATATTGTAATGTATTATGTATAAAAGGAACTTTGCCTATAACATAAATATTGGTTGTATTTCTGTGAACATCTGAATCTGAACCACATGTATATTATATATAGTTGCTAGGTAACTAAATCTAACCCTGAAAATAACCAGAAAGACCTTATAATTTCAACTGCGCTGTCATTTCTTTTGAAAATTGTCTTTTTAAAAATAACTTTGTGTGTGTTTTCTTAGAATAAGTTTTCAGTGGTTATGGAGGACAATAAGAAGGATCGGGATTGTTATTACCTGTTTGAGCTGGACTCCAATGTAGTCTGTCCTGTAATCCCATCCAAACTCAGTGCCGGCTCCATATTACTTATCGTGTAAGTGCTTTTGAATTCTCACAGGGATCGTCACACCATTAGAGACAATTATGGAGCAACGTTAATGTAATACTTTACATGTAATAATGTTCCATAGTGTGTTCTGCTGCATGGCTGCGTATCTTACCGGTGGATTCCTCTATCAGCGACTGGTAGTTGGAGCCAAGGGAGTGGAACAGTTCCCTAACTATGCCTTTTGGACAGAGATTGGCAACTTATCTGCTGTAAGTCTAATTATTACATATGCATGTTTATTCTTGGTTTTGGTATTTTTTTTCTTCATGAATATATATATTTTTATCCTAACAGGATGGATGCGATTTTGTCTGTCGTTCCCGTGGCAACAGAGAAGAAGCGCCCACATATAGAGGTGTGGCTACTGAACCTCTTGGGGAGGAGCCAGAAGAAAGGGATGACCATTTACTTCCCATGTGACCAATTCACATCAACCAATGAGAAGAGGCTGGACAAATATTACGGTTTTGGAACCCAAAGAGAGATAGCAGACGTGTTCCTAGTTCAGAAGTGCTGCTGTTTTGTTTTTGTTTTTTTTACCCAATAGCACTTATTCTCTATTCATCCCTTAAAATGTTAATTTGGTGTTTGCTGAATTGGTAAAGTTTGCTAACTAGTGTTCATAAATCCACAAATATATTTGATATTTATGACAAGATATCATGAACATGCAACACTGCCCCTGTTTTCTCTCTGTATAGGAAGTAATAGACATCAATGCTGCTTGACTGCATTACTTGTAGTTTGGTACAAATTTGTTCGGAAATGTTAAATCAACTTTTACTTGTAGTATGAACCCATGCTTGGTTAAGCTTTTGCTCCACCACCTCAATCAATGTTTAACATTTTCAGATTTTCAAAAATGATCTAATATTGATTATTTGAAAAATTGGACTGATAAATTTACTCTGCTTTACTTTTCAATTTAGCCATTTGTTTCATTTGTGTAAAGAAGTTACAAGGATCTGATGAGGAAAACTCTTCAGCCTGTTACAGTTATTAATTATAAATTGTTGTCATAAAGGATATTAATAAGATACATTTTTTTTAAAAATGCTTTCTAGAAGTTTTTTTGGGAGAAACAACACCCATTTGTGGCACTGTTGATAACAATTAACAGTGAAGTGAAACAACAAGAATGGTTGGTTTTCTTTTCACTTTGGGCCAATGTTTATGATACTTTGGCTGTGGTTCATATTTCATACAGTATACATTACTGTAAATCCTCACTGGAGACCACAGGGCAAAATTCCAGACTATAACAGAGCAACGTTATGTTTTCCTTTCACCGCTTTTAAGTACTGTTTGTTTGAATGCACTGAGACTTTTTTTTTTTTGTGGAGTTATATACATTCCCTAAAAATAACCATGTTCTTGAGGAAGCAAGATCGTAAATGAGCTTAAACACTCCTGTCATGGAGGTATATAGATCATAGCCTTACAACAATTTGCCGAAAAGTGACCTGATGGTTATCAACCCAAGCCATACAAGGTGCTGCGTATAAAAGCACTTCTAACCATCAGATGGAAAACGCTGGTTTAGCTTCTGCTAGTCCAAATTAATAGCGGAAAGGTATATGATGCATTTGGCTTGGTTTGGATACTTCAGGCCTGTGCGAAAAGGTGACTTCAGTGTTCTTGCTACTGCTGTATTGTTCAATTTTAGTGTGAAAATGTTCATTTTGTTTGCTTTAGAATTGTTGAGAATAAAGTGTTTGATTACTGCACTGTAAACCCTAATGCTGTAACTAATTAATTGAACTGAGTTGTATTAACTTAAATGATTACAATTCGTTTAT
>JAUMHI010000058.1:7937666-7951173 GCA_032359435.1 Enteromius unitaeniatus | reverse complement strand
GTGTGTGTGTTTGTGTATATATATATATGTGTGTGTGTGTGTGTTAGTGTATATATATATATATATATATATATGTGTGTGTGTGTGTGTGTGTGTGTAAGTGTATATATATATATATGTGTGTGTGTGTGTGTGTGTGTGTAAGTGTATATATATATATATATATATATGTGTGTGTGTGTAAGTGTATATATATATGTGTGTGTGTGTGTGTGTGTGTGTGAGACAGAGGGAAGACTATAATTTAATATTCTGCAATAAATAAAATTTCATTGTCCTTTCCAGTTTCTCCTATAATTTTTTTTGAATATAATTTTAAGTTGTGAACATTCTTATTTGTTTGTAATTTTATATGGTCATACTTTTATAATTTTATGTTAACTGTTATTTTGTCACTTTTGTTAATTATTAAACTTATGATAACAAAAACATATGTTTTATATAAGTCTGTTTGGTAACTGTCTTTCCTTATCTTTCCCTCTTTTTTTTTAACTCAGAGGTTCATCATGCTGGGAGAATGTGGCATGAAAAAATGGGAGAGACTAGCGCTCAGAAGGAACTCCGTCGCTATTCTGCAGGAGTTGGTGGTGGATGACCTGCTGATCCAGTGTCTGCAACAAGATGGAATCCTTACAGAAAACATGGCTGAAATCATTATGGTACTTGTAAAGTATTAGTATTAGCTTTATGTTAGTTGTATATTGGATATGTCTACACGGGATCTGTGGGAAATATGTTGTAACCAGAAAATTATGTTTAAATGGAATACATATATATAAATATAAATAATCCTTTCAGGCTAAACCAACATCCCAGGGCAAGACTCGCCATTTGTTGTTTCTTTTGCCTAAACGTGGCCCTCGAGCCTTTAGCAGCTTCTGTGCTGCTCTTACGATGACAGAGCAAGAGCATCTCTGCAGGCTGCTCATGGACTTCACTGAGAAAGACGTGAGTTGGTGCCTTTCCTTCAGACCCACACCCACTTAGACTGACTTGACAGGTCTCTATAAAAACATAACGGTTGCACTGATCATGCAGTGATGAGATCCAGGGAGACAGATGTGCTGTATTTATGGGGAACTAATTCTATCTACTTGATTTTTTGCACTTAATGGCAGGTTAATGAGGTTAAAGCTTAATGAGTTGTGGGATCGGTGTTAGGGCCAGTGTTATAGAGATGTATAGAAATCGCACCAGTGATTTTAGTGATCAGTGGAATAAAAGAGTGGGACAAAAGAAGTTCCACTGCAGCAATGTCAATATTATGCAACAGTTTACCACACCCAAACTGCACTGATTCTTTCAGAAAAACCAAACAAATACAATACTTCTTTGTAGTAGTGTGTAATGATCTCACTATAACTGTCAGCATGGTGTGCTTTTTATCTTTACAGAAAAGCTTTTCAGAGCCCTCGCTGTCCCTTCCAACTCAGGAATGTGTTATACCTGCAAAAAGAGCCCGGACTCATGGTGCGCACTTTACTGTGCTTGTGTTTGTGCAGCCCAAAATATACTTCAGTTTTAAAACGAACATTTATCATACAAAGATAAACGGCGTGTTATGCTTATTATTAGATTTACGTCATACACTCCATGCCAAATATCTGGTACTGTTGTGCACATAGACACATTCTGTCAAAGAAGATGGAAATGAAGAAGATAATTGACTTTTTTTTTTTTAAATTGATGATTAATTCGCTGTATGTTTTAAAAAGCCTTTTTTTGCCATCTGTGTTATGTAATACACATTGTCGAATATTTGTGATTTCCAGAAAAATATGTCCTGAAACGCTTAAATACTTTTTATTGGTTTATGAAGTGTATTAAGTGTATTTATTTCAGGTGCCAAAGCAATATTAAAATGTTTTCATTAATATTTAATTTGTTTATATCAATCACCAATAAACATGTTTAGTTTAAAGTTATTGTATTTGGGAATAACGCAGATATATTTACATTAACTGTTACATTTTAGTGGTGTTGGCCAATCAAAAATGAAATTAATTTTTTTTGCATGTTTAGAGTCTATGGAGATGTGTTTGGATGCTGACTCTCCCGCGACCACAGCTGTTGTTCCCTGCACGCCGGAATTTTACCAGTCCCGTAGATCACAGGTACAAGGACACAAACCCTATTTCTTTTGCACACTCACACACAACCCATTTTATTTGCATGTATTTTACACTATGTTAGCAAAGTGTGTCACCTCTATGCAAATGTCTTCCTTTTCAGGCTTACCCGATGCGCTCCTGCCCACGAGGACTGGCCCTGGTACTGAGTAACGTGAGGTTTGACTCTGCTAACCCAGATTTAGACGTCCGGAGGGGAGGAGAGGTGGATGAGGAGACGCTGAGGAGACTTTTCATGGAACTGGATTTCACAGTCAGCCTGCACAAAGACCTTAAGGCTGAGGTCAGTTAGACACGCTGACAGAGTCAAACTGCACTGCGAAGCAAAGTTATTTATGTTTGATTTGTTTTTTTAGGCAATGCGCAGGTGCCTAGAGCAGTTTGCCCAGCGTCAGGAGCATGCAGAGTATGACTGCGCTGTCATCTGTCTACTATCGCATGGAGTTGAAGGAGCTATCTACGGCACTGATGGACAGCTGCTGGAGGTGCGCTTTATTGTATTATTTAGTTCTTAGTTCTTACATTGCTGAAATAATACTTAATTACAAGTTAAAGTACTGGTGTCAAAACAGTACTCAAGTAAAAGTACAAATTACTTTTCTCAAAAAGTACTCTGAGTACTAAAAATGTTTTCATATATTTATCATACATGTTTTAATGCACGGTTGGATAGTAGTGGTTAAGAATATCTGAACAGTAAACTGTGCTAATATATACATCCACAATGTCATATAATACTGAAAAATTATCTTTCTACTGAAATACCAGATGGCCAGACAGCGATTTAGACAGCAACATTTTTTTGCACAGTTTAACTGTTCATCACAAGAATTACAAATGGGCATTAATGTGCACTAAAAAAGTAAGTAGGGTCATTTTTGATTTCATGACAAGCTTAAACATTTTCAGTACCACTGGAAAAACTACTACATAATGTATACTGCCATATAGGTATTTCAATATCGCAATATTTGTCGTCCATTCAGCTTTTTTTAAAGCAATCATTAGTTCCAGCTTTGAGTGGTTTAAGTCTTCTAAAAAGACATGTTCACTTAATATGAAGATATACATATACATTTTGATCAATTACCATTAAAAAAATGTCTCTTAAACATGAGAGACGAGATCTTGAGATGCGATGTGTTTCGCGAGAACTCAACGATATCCTTGCGATTGTGGTATGATGCAGCGCAACAAATCTCCGACAGGAAACTGCTGCCGTGTTCTGTTTATGACGTGCTGACACACATTAGTATATTTTTAATTAAGCTGTTGTTTTTATTACTAAATGTTTGTTCAAATAAATCTGTAAAGTGACAAATCGGAGTAGAAACATAATTCTGTAATTAAATAGTTGACACAAACTATCTGCGATTTTCGTTTATTTTTGGTTAAAAAAAGTATTAATTCGGTGACACTTTATTTTAAGGTGTCTTTCTTAGAAAGGTTACATTTACTTATTATAACATGCAAGTAACCCTAAGCCAGAACCTAATCATAACCCTAAACATATAGTAAGTACCCTAGTAAGTACCCGTAGTTAATTAATTTTACTCAATACTTAAATGTATAAGTACACTGTAACAATGACACTTTTAGAATAAAGTGTAACTATTAATTATTATTATTATTATTATGTTAAATAATAAAAAAAATGTATTGCCATTTTCAACTTCTCAATCTCAACTTTTGATTAAATCCAATTATACAAAAAAACTGTTTTAAGTTTAGTTTAAAAAAAAAAAATCTATTTATGTTTGGGTTTTCGGCCAATGCATCATGGATTTTCAGTCCTGACACTTTTGATTTTGGTGCATCACTAATAATTCTTAGTTATATACAGGTGTGATTTTTATCAGTATGTGAGTTCCATTAGAAGTAAATTATTGCCTTGCAGAAGAATCTTTTACATATGAGTGTTTCAAACATTTCTCTCTGTCTCTCAGCTGGACTGGGTGTTTGAGGTTTTTGATAACGCTCGCTGCCCGCTGCTTCAGAATAAGCCAAAGATGTTCTTCATTCAGGCTTGTCGAGGCGGTGAGTTACTGGCGATTTACTAGTCATTGACATCAAATGTTTTTGTTAATTGAAATAAAGCTGAAATAAATAGTATAAAAAAGTGTAAATATTACATTAAAAAAGTTTAACTGAAAAACCTTAATAAGAAGAATGTTTCCTTGTTAACTAACCGAAATAAAGTTAAAATTTAAGTTTTTGTGATTAAATGGCTAAAATTACAGCTGGGATTAAATAATAATAAAAATGCCAGAAGCACATAACAACATTACAAAAACTTAAATTAAAATTAAACTTGAAAAATTAAATGACAATATATACTATAGTATAAAAAACACTAAAATAACACTGACTTTCATATACAAATGGAAACAAGGACAATGTATGAAAATATTGGCAAACCAATATATAAAAAGTTTTTTTGAGTAAATTCAGTTTTTTTTAAGCTTCTAAAATAACTATTATATTTTAAAATTGGTAATAAAATATCAAATAAGCACGAAAGCTAGCATGGTGTTAAATAAATCACTAACTAGCAAACAAACATTTGTTTTTGTTTCAGAGGAGATGGACAATGGTGTGGACCAGTTGGATGGTCAGGAACGGACCCAGTCTCCAGGCTGTGAACAGAGGGATGCTGGCAGAGAGGGGGAGAGAAACGACAAAGAGAGGGAGGAAAAAGACAGGGAGAGACTAAGAGTCAAACTGCCCCAGAGATCCGACATGATCTGCGGCTTCGCCACCCTCAAAGGTTTCAGTGTGTACACTTGTTGTATCTTCATCTGATTTTCGTACTATTCTTCATGTCATACGTCACAGACTCTGCAGATTGCTGATGTTTTGTGTTTTGTGTTTCAGGCACTGCTGCAATGAGAAACACCAAGAAAGGGTCCTGGTTCATTCAGGAACTGAACAGCATGATCAGACAAAGCGCCAACGACACACACCTGGCAGACATTCTTGTGCAGGTAAAACATTTTAATATACTGTTGTATTGTATGGCCTTTATTGATGTTGAATTCAGTTGACAGGGCTCACTAATTTCTCAACAAGGCGACTCTGAACGAGCTGGCACATCTGTACCAGCGTTTATATGAAACCAGCATTTATATACATGAAAATGTAATGATTAATGAAATAATAAAATATTGTTCTACTGTTTTTCAATTTAGCATTATTAGTATATATACGTATATTACATCGTAAGTTGCCTATTATTTTTAGTAGTGTGGGTATGGTGAAATAAAAACAACGATTTTCAAGCGTCCGCTCCAAATGAACCCACAACCAAATAAGTTTATACATAAAGAGATTTATTCTTTTATTTAACTGTACTCACAAGTTTGCTATTTCTTCTCACCGCTGTTTCCTGATAATTTGAGGGCAGTTACTCTGAGTCACCCCCTGTTGTTTCAAAGAATGACTCAGTCTTTTATGCGATAAAAAGTATAAATTATCATTCCAATGACAGAAGACATAAAGTAGATTAACAGTGTTTTCAGCAAAGTTTATGTTGATCATTTAGAGGCCTGAAATAGAATTTAATTAATATGGTTAAAATGTATTTTGCGCTCTCTGTTGTTGTCTGTAGGTGAACGGTCGAATTAAAAGCAGAGAGGGATATGCACCTGGTTCAGCCCATCACCGCTGCAAGGAGATGTCTGAGTTCACCAGTTCACTCTGTAAAGACCTCTACCTCTTCCCTAAGTACTACCCAAACAACTAGACACGCACACACACACACACTCCCCAGACACAGAGCACACACAGAACTGATTTTCAGCCTGTGTGTGTACATCCATCACCAGCTATACGAAAATGTAAGAAAATGTATTATTCTTTTCTTTATTATTATTATTTATTTTTATTTTTAATTAATTTTGACTTTTTTTAACCAATGAAATTTCTAAGGGTGAAGATGCCATATGTGGAAAAAAAATCTTTTGGTTTATGGGGGAGAGTGGGGTTAAAAAGACCCCATATCAAATATATTTTTTTATTCCAATATTTTTTTTTTACTCAACAGCTGTAAAAAATGCCACAAAATTACCCTTTTTTAAAAACCAAAGCCAACACTTTACCAGTCTTTTGTTTGATCAGATTTCTTCTTATTTGTTTGTTTTTGTTTTATTCTACTTTGCATTTTCTTTCTAATTAATTTATGTTCTGTACGTTTTATAATTGTGGAGCCTTTTTATAGCCAAACTTTATACATGTTGGTACATTCAGAGCAGCTGTCACACATGCCAGGTTGTATGCATAGACATGCATAGTAACGTTATGCCAGTACTATACTAAACCCCTCCATACCATTTCACTCACCAGATTGGAGCAGAGCCGATCTGCTCTTACTTTATCTTAACTTTTAATGAATGTTTTCTGTTAATACTGTGGCATGATATCTGTTAATTATCTAGATGCATCATGGCTTTATTAAACTTTAATAGGGCTTCCTGACTCCTAAAGTTTAAATATTTCTCTATTTTGGTTGGCATATAATAGTTATAATAACAAATAAGATGCATATCAATACTATTCTACAGATATTTGTGCAATTCTAAAACTTCCAGATTCCAGTTCCATTCCAAACACGTTTCCAAATGTGGAGTATTGTCAGAAACATGTATATATCATAATTCATAATTGTTCGTGTACATATGCATATTTCTTTTACTCTTGCACACTATTTTTCACTTTACTGTGCCAACAAATGCACATTAAGAGACTGAAAGTATTTCGTCTTAAGAAAAGCCTGCAGGTGGCGGTAGAGAGCTTTTTGTATTTCATCAGCTCACTTTGTGTCATTCAGAGCTTCCAGGGTTTAGACACAGTCTTCCTGTTCTGCACACACACATTAGTTCCCCTGGGAATGTAGAGTGTAAATTTAACTGTGTTGTTTTCTGTCTGTGTTTGTGTCTTCCTGATCCAGTAGGCATGTTTTTTAGGTTAAAGGTCATAGTTTTGACCTTTTGACACTGCCATGGCATCCGTTTCACATTTGTCACTTTCACCATAGGTTATCACTCAGCATCACTCTTTTATTTTACTGTTTTGTTTTTTTTTTTGATGTAGATGTACACTGTTCAGGCTGATAAAGTTTTATTTTGGTATTTTAACTAGTAAGCTTCTTTGAACTGGGTGAAAAATATAGGCATAGGTTCATTTTATGCAAATATTAAAATCCTAAATACAAAGTGAGGGGTAAACAATTTATAATAATAGGAAACTTGTTTTACTTAAAAACAAATCACCTGATATTTTTATCGGTCGTATGAAGTTTTAAATGATACAAAACATAAAATGTATATATTAAGAAAATGTATTAATTTCAGACCCAATAGTGTGTTTGTAAGTATTTCTTTTAATCCCACAGTCATTCCATTAAGAGAACAAACGCCAGCACATGTACAGTACGTTCTCTAAAACAACTGTATTTCTAGGTAATCAGTGTATTCCTCAGGCTGTGTATTTCTCACCTGGTCTTGAATGTGTGTTCAGAACTGTAATGGTGAAAGCATTGTGACATTCAGCCCTTCAGGTTCAAGTTGTAACAACAAATGTTTAAAGGTTTCCCTGCAAACCCACTATGAACATAGATACATATTATAAAATCCAGTCCCTGCCAGACGAGTGCCTAGCAAACTTGATATTAAATGGCTTATTCACTGCCTTTTTCATCTGTACTAACCAACTATGAAGGGTGCTTAAAGAAACTTTAGGGAAACTGTCATTTTTGTATTTTTGTAACGCTAAAGCTGCCATCTAATAAAGAAATACTGTTCCAAAGACCTTCCGCTTGAGTTGTGGATTTCTTCCTACAGTTGTGTGTGTGTTTGAGTTGGAGTTGGTTGTAATTGAGTGTCACTGCCATGTTGGATGTTATTCTCTGTATTGAGTTGTTTAGTATTAGATGTCTCTCACTCCCTCTCCCTCTCTGTTGTTCAGAGTTGTCCTCGGCTTCCGTGGTGATGCATTTTTATCCGCGTGCTCGGGTTTCTCTGTCCTGCCGCGGCTGCAGGAACGGCCGTCATTGTACCGATCCCGTAACACCTACCCATCTGACCTGGTAGCGTGACTCCAGCACTGAAGCCTTCGCCGCAAGGCCCAGATGGTATGTATATAAAAGCGTGGAGGATTACTGTAATCACTATTTATTTTTCAGCTTTATTTAGTCGTCCACCGAGGTACATCTTGACCAATCGATTGGCAGGCCCAGTCGTGATATAAAAAGCTACAACCTACACAATGTATTTTTCGTATGAGGTTTTGCTGTGCTTTTGGCTCGCCAGATCTCCCGGACGTCTCTTTAGAGTAAACACTTCGGACTCTAGGAGTCATGAGTTGGCAGGGTTTACATATTCATCAGCCCGTTAATCAGAGTAGTGGTTGAATCCCAGCAAGAGTGGGTTGTATTTTAAGACTGTGCGGGGCATCTGAGTTTCCTCGCTGCTGCATTGAATGCTGTTGTATTGGGTCACGTTGAACAACCCCCACCACCCCACCCCGCTAGCTCCTTCCAAAACGCATACTCACTCATCATGTTACACGGGTGCCCCCGAGGGGGTGGTGTCCTGTCAAAAAACACCCGTGCTCGCCACAAGCAACAAAAACAAGAAGAGATAGAAGTAAAACGGAAATCCAGCTGGGGGGGTTCGGGCCCGCAGATAGATGGGGAGGCCTGTTGCCGCTAGTAACGGCTGACAGTGGGGATGTCGTTAATGTGAGATGAGGCGGCGATTAGCCGTGTGCCGCAGCTACCTGTTTAACACAAGTACGCTCATTTGCTCTCATTGGTTTCAGTTACTCTCTCCTCCAGCTCTCAGTTTGAGAGACTGTTTTTATCACAACACTTTATAGTGAGATTTGTGAGACTTTATAGTAAAATTGATCCTTATTTACTATATCCAGACAGTGCTTGTTTTACGATTTGAATAATTTGTTTCATGTTGATCACAGAACATGTAGATAAAGGGTAAAAATATTTTGGTAACACATTACAGTAAGGTTTTGTTTTTTAACGTTAGTTTACGTCATTTAATAGGAGCTAACGATTTTCAAGCTTTTATTAATGTTAGTTAATGATGAATTTGACTCAAGTTTTTGTTAATATCATTTAATAGACCTTCACTAAAATGAATGTGCATTGAGCGGTCGTAGTAAAGAATTAATTCACTTTCAGAATGAATTGTTGGCATCCGAACACCACCACTGACTTCCATAGTAGGAAATAAAATACTTTGGAAGTCAGCAGTGCTCAGCAGCTGTTCAGATGCATTTTTTATTATAATTATTTTGTTTTTATTTTTTCAGAACATTTTTTTTTTTTAAATATGATTTGTGTTTAACAGAACAAAGAAACTGGTTTGGAACAAGTGTGAGGTAAGGAAATCATGAATTTTATTCTGAAAGTTAACTAATCCTTTAAAAAAAGATTATTAAAAATGTGTTGCTCATTACTAAAGCGTTTAGAATCGAGATCTTGTTGTGAAGTGTTACCAATATTTTTTATGTTAATATTTTATGTCATGTCATGTAATTTTCTGAATTTTATCCCCAGTCTTGTCATTAGTAGTGTTTTGTTTGGAAAATCCTTTAAAATATCAGGGAATTTCAAGGGTATGATTTCTGGGCCTGAAAAGCAATGAAAATTTCTAAACATAAAAACCTAAAAAGTAAATAAAAGAAAACTTATGTAAATGTCGTATTATTCACAATCTCTGTTATTAAGTTAATGTATTAAAAGTACTATCCATTTATCGCAAATCCCTGTAAAAAAACACATTCTTATAAAAAAGTGTGGGAACCCAGAATATTAAAGGTTTTCTGTAATTAAAATATAAGAAGTTCTAAAGTATTTTAGGATATTGGTCATTTTAGGATTTGGAAATGTTTTGAAAATCAATAAAACAAAAATATTTTACTAATTTATTAACTCTAAAATATTGCACTTTGTGAGTGCAATCTCTATAAAAAAAATTAAATCCTTATCCCATACTCTAGGATAGGAAAAATCCTGGAAACTTGTAGCTCAAAATGATTGAGAACCCTGACCTTTGTGTTACCAGCTTGCTCATATACCGACACCATGTATTGGACAGAAGCTATGGATACCATGGTAATGTTTTGAAAGGGTTGTGAATATCTGCGTGTTTGGGATGTGTTTGCGTTCTCTGCGCCACCAGAAGTGTATTACAGGTAGGCCGACTCTTTGCCAGTTTGCCGATGGTGTGTTCCAGTGTATCTAATTGAAGAATCACGCGTCTCAGCATTTTTCTCACAAGTGTGTGTTGCGGGTACTGTAACATAAGAGTGAGGCAGCATGTGTATCTCGCGCTTTGAGCGGGGTGGTGTGTGTAACTGAATAAACGGGTACGAGTCGGTGAGTGTATGCGTTTCATATGCTGTAACACAGGAGTGAGACTGTGTGTGTTTATTTTTGGCTCAGTGCGAGCGTGTCGATGGCTGCCGATGCGTCGCAAAGGAAAGCTCTGAGATACCAGCAAACCCTGGTCAGTCACTGTCTTTCTGTGCCTCTTTCTCTCTCCCTTTGTTATGTTGTCTTACGCCGAGGCGTTTCGCTGCATTGCTTTTGCTGGGTGGCTTGCTGAGGTTTGTCATGGTCAGTCTGGTCTGTTCTAACCTAGAAACGCTTGTCTGCCCAAAATATGACTCTTTAAATAATGGGTCTCAAAGTCTTTCACTTCACTAGCCTCGGCTTTAATTGATTTTCCATTCTATTCTTAGTGGTGGCGACACACATGGAGCTCACTGGGCTGTTCTAGCACAACTCATGAGTAGGTATGAGAATTGTCGTAACCTGTGTCAACACCCTGCTGATTAAAGGCGATCCGTCTCGTAAACTTGCATTAGAGTCAATACAATGGATTTGTGCTTCCTTATCGGATGCTTCTTAGGAGAGAGCCATGTTGGGCATGCTTTCCACCTCCTTGCTTTGTTTAGTGCTTGTCAGTCGTTTTACGGTTACTTCGGGCGGCTTCCCGTTACAGCATTTTCTGTTTAGATCTGTAGCGTCGTTCGGAGTGGGAAAGCTCTCCTGTTTCTGAAAGTTCTGTAAAACACCTCAAATGCCCTTAAGGATTATTTGCAATGTCGTAGACTTGCTGAACTAAGCAGATGTGTGGACCAAACCTCGTGATTTGTGCGTATTCGTGCTAACCTACGCACTCCACCTCTGCTGCTATACGCTAGCAGAAACCTGAGCATGCAGGTTAAATATACGCCTGGCCCTGCTGCTCTCGATGGCCGCTATACGGCCGAGAGGAACGTATGGTCAGCTGGTCAGGTGCATTGAGCTATTTGTTAGAGTTCGGTTCTATTAGACAGCTTATGAGGAAGGCCGGAAGATTGTATTAAAGTAGAAGGAAATGGATTGAACGCAAAAGGTCAGGTGTCAAAAGGAAGCGCGAGAGAATAGTCGTAAATTTGGTGCGTGAGAAAGTGAGACGAGGGGGCGAAAGAGCGTCAATTCTTTAGCTGTCAGTTTTGCACTGTCACAGGTCGTTAAGTTCCCACACACAGGCTCCCCTCAACCTTCCATTTCTCCACCTGTCTTCCTTTTTCCTCTCGCTCGCGAGTTCCCACATCGATTTTCCTCTCCCGCCGCACAATATGGGAAGATCGCCAGGGCCGGGAGCTTTTTTTAACCTCTGTAAATTTTACGCATAAACGCATTACTGCCCCTGCCGTCTCCTTTCTGTCTGTCTCGCACACGCAGGAGATTCCTGTAGGGAAAATGATCCAGTCAGAGAAAAACCTGATCAGTAAGCCTTATTCATAAGCTTTATGTGAAGGTTTTCTTCTTTGTAATCAGATTTAATACACTGTTGCTATTCTGTTGCTGCTTGAAAGTGTTTTTCACTCAATATATTATTACAAATGTGTGTGTGTTTATAATTTGCCAGCTTAAAGGGATAGTCTACAAAAAGTCATTAATTACTCACCCTTATGTCGTTCCACACTTAAGACCTTCGGTCATCTTCAGAACACAAATAAAGATATTTTTTATGAAATTTGAGAGCTTTCATTCTGACCCGCTGGAGGCAGCAATGCAACTACCATGTTCAAGGCCCAGAAATGTAGTAAGGACATTGTTAAAATAGTCTGTTACCGTGCTGTTACGAAGCTACAATCGTTTTTTTGTTTGAACTTTATTCAACAATTTATATACACGAGAGACATTGGACAACATTGCTTTTCATTGTGTAGACAAAAAATCTCTTACAGAAGATCATAGGGGTTTGGAGCAAATGAGGGTGAGGAATCATGATATAAGTTTTATTTTTGAACACACCATCCCTAAAAATGCTGAGTGGTTTCTGTGAGTGTCAGGTTTAGAGTTGAATGATGGAAATTATAATTTGCTTGGTGTGAAACAAAAGAAGTCAATGGAAAGTTTCCACCATGATGGAAAAACTAATGAGGGTGCCTGGTCATAGATGACCGATGTATTCGTGTACAGCAGTGTTTGCTCATACTAATGTTAAACAGCACCGCGTGTTGTTTTTAATGGTCACACTTAAGTGATTTCACTTCCAGGTCAGGCAGCTGGTGATGACCTCTTCTTTAGCATAGAGGCCTCTGGGAGTGTGTTTGCTGATTGACAGCAATGAACAGCCCGAGAGTCAAATGGAGAGAGTGGAGGAAGTGTGCAGGAGATAAAAGGGTTGTTGCGTTTGAACTTTCACTTCATTATTGGGCAGAAATGCAAATAATTATGTTTTGAGGATGAATTAGCATATTCCTGGGGTTTTGTGAACTACAGACTGCTGACTGCTGAAATATACAAATTCAAACATTTTTGTTTACCAACTCTTTTTGCTTAAGGTTGTGTCCTGTTTTTCTTGATTAACACTTCGTAATAACTTCATATAACTATTGGTGAATAGAAAATGCTAAACAGATCAGTAGTTTATGTACATTCAAATATGGGCATGCTGTATGAATGTATGTTAAAACTAACCTTTTTCTTTATTTAATCTAATTAGTTTAGCATTATGATCTTTATTAGCCTGATATATATATATATATATGTGTGTGTGTGTGTGTGTGTATATATATATATATATATATATACAGTGGGTATGGAAAGTATTCAGACGCTCTTAAATTTTTCACTCTTTGTTATATTGCAGCCATTTGCTAAAACCATTTAAGTTCTTTTTTTCCCCTCAATGTACACACAGCATCTCATATTAACAGAAAAACACAGAATTGTTGACATATTTGCAGATTTATTAAAAAAGAAAAACCATAAATATCACATGATCCTAAGTATTCAGACCCTTTGCTCAGTATTTAGTAGAAGCACTCTTTTGATCTAATACAGCCATGAGTCTTTTTGG
>JAUMHI010000058.1:7896979-7927937 GCA_032359435.1 Enteromius unitaeniatus | reverse complement strand
TCACACATTTAGACTGATTTGTGAACAATGTTTGAGAGAAATGGTAATATTGTGTATCTGGAATGAATTTTAGATCTCATCTCATGAAAAATTGGAGCAGAAACAAAGGTGTTGCGTTTATATTTTTGTTGAGTATATATATTTGCTTGTCGGCTTTCTTTACATAATCATCGGAGCATTATTTTTTCACCAGGAATAACACCATTAAACAATTATCTATTATGAAATAGACTGTTAAATTCAAATAAAGTATTAATGATCTCATAGTTTTCAGTGGTGTGCCTTTAAAGGGTTATAAGTTATCAGATCACACTTTATTTTAGGTCCAATTTTGCCATTAACATTGACTTTTACCTAAGTGAACTTCCTCAGTGCTTATTAATAGTTAGTAAGGTAGTAGCTTAGTTTAGGTATTAGGTAGGATGTAGAATATGGTGGTGCAAAGTATGTTTTATTAGCACTAATAAACTGCCAACATGTCAATACGCGTGGTAATAAACAAGTAGTCTTACCCAATTAACCTGTGGAGAGAATGAATGGTATTTTTGCTCATGGAGCCCAAATGTATGGCACACTTTGCTGGCTTGTTTGGACTTACTGACCTGCCTGTCACAGCAACACTGTCTCAACCAATACAGTGAGTTTGAGGCGGGGCTAACTGTTGACCAGTGACCAATGGGGAAGTGTTTTGTCATTGCCTTTGCTGTATTTATTTTTTCTTACATATCAATTAAATTATGTATCAATTTATTGTGATTTTCAGCTTTTATCATTATTTGTTTTTGTTACTACTATTCACCTCTCTTGCACTCATGTTCTCTCTCAAAATTGCTCTGCTGTTATTTAACTTTCTTTTTTTTTTTTTATCTATTTTTACTCATCTCTCAGGTGTGTTGTTCAGTATTGAGGTCACGTCGACATATTTTGCAGTGAGGAATTACTGGAGAGGATATTTCGCTGCCACATTCAGTGCCTTCATATTCCGAGTACTGTCAGTGTGGAACAAAGATTCTGGTGAGACGCGCACACACAAGCAGATATGATAAATGAATAATAAATTAATGTCATGCTATATGTCAAGCTGTCCACTGCTTACTGAGCTCTATAAACGAAACACATTCTACATCATTTATTTCCGGTCCTCAGTTTTGATCAACCAAGGGATGTTCTGAAATTGCTAATGTACAGTCCAATGGCACCGAGACCTTGCACAGTTTCTGTCAGACTGCTTGTGTGTTTGCATGTGACAGACTTTCAGTGGCTGGGATTTTTCAGTGACTTATTTTGCAGGTTATATTGTTACAGCAGTAGATGAGTGAGTCACTGAATTATTCACTCTACTATTCCATTCCAGATAACTGTGTTTCAGTAAACAGACATCATTATTTGCTTAAAGCCATGCAACATTTCTTCATACTTTATCTTCATTTGTAAACATTGCATTGAAGGAAACAAATAGGCAAAGCATCTTGAATCTACTTAAAGTGCCCCTATATTGCCATTTTAAAGGTTGCTAATATTGCTTTATGAGTCTCAACCTATGTAAGGTTTACATGTATTTTTCTCCAAAAATAGATTTAATTTTACCCCTTTTCTAAATGATTCATAAACTAGTCGTGTGAAGCAGTTGGAAGAATCAGTCTGTCTAAACCCCTTCTTTTTATGAGCCCTCACTGCTGTGATTGGTCGGATGGCGCAGTCCTTTATGATTGGTCTACCGCTACAGCGTGTGTCAGAAAATGAAACGCCCATTGCCATAACAAGTTGTTTTTGCATAATGCGGACATTGTGCAAAATTTTACTTTGTGACGTGGATCTGTAACAGAAAAAGATTTGAATCGCTGACGACTCGTTTAGGCGAATGTGAGCCGACTCTTTTTTTGATAGACAAAAACATTATTTATCGTGTACTGTTGGCGTCACAACTTTGCAGATAGTTTATGTTCACATACAGCTACATGACACACTGAACGATCATATAAAAGGCATAATAAGGGCACTTTAATACTGAACTGTTGTATAATGCATTATTACACATATATACTTTTTGTTGATATTCAGAACGAGTGATTTTGCTCAAATATAACTGATTGTTTTTCCACAGTTACGATAACTGCGCTGTTTCGTACAAACTTTCGTATGGATTTCCCCTTTGACCTTCAGGAGCTGCCAGCTTTTGCAATAATCGGGTGTGTGGGTTAGTGTGTATCTATGTACATTAGGGATGGGAAGATTCCCTGATTCGCTCGGTGCATCGTCTTAAAAAGTTAACGATGCGATGCATCAGTTTAAAATGTGTGCATCGGATACAGATTGGCATTTTTATTGAGATGCATCGTTTCTATTGTATCTCCATCTGTAAAACCTGATAATTTTTTTTTAAGAATTCCAACAATAAAGTGTATTTGGATTAAATAATTGAATTAAAAAACTAATCTTAAAGCTAACAAATGTCTCTAGTTTTATTAATTTAACAGGCCTTTGAAGTTTTGGTAAATTATGTGTTTTTGTGCAGTTTATTTTTTCATATGGTGAGTGTGAACTGCTCTTCCAAGACAATAACTGACTCACCTTTTTTTTCATCTGTAAAGATATTCAGCCTTACAGCGTTACAGAGAACGAGGGCTCCCAATACCTGTATAGCTGCATATTTGTTTCATTGCATCATACTGCATTGAATCAAAATCGGTTTGCACTGAATCGTAACAGCGGTGTATGGTATCGCATCGCTAGCTGCTTCATGTATCTTTCATGTCATATCATTGGCTATGCATCGAGATGCGTATCACATCAGCCTCAGGAATGGAAATGTACATCCCTAATGTACATGCATTCATAGTATGTGTAGCTATTATGTATGTGTGCATCTAAACAAATTGTTGAATATAATGTATCTTCAAATCAGTGTCACAATTTTTGATCTTTAGGCGATGTTTCTAAATGTGTGTGTGTTTGTAGGATCTCGTGTGGGTTTCTAGGGGCGTTCTTTGTCTATCTGAATAGACAGGTTGTTCTGATCATGAGAAGACCGACGGCGCTTACACGATTCCTCACAAAACAGCAAGTCACCATTTACACAGTTCTTTTTATAAACCAGTTTTAAATTCATCTACTGTTCTATTATTTCATTTGTATTTAATATGACATTTCCAGTGACATTAATAACATGAAAATGTTATGACAATGCATTATTACAGACATTAATTATATCTGAGGGTGTTTGTTTGTTGTAGCCGGTTGATTTACCCTGGTGCGGTGACACTAATTATAGCCTCCATCACATTTCCTCCGGGCTTCGGCCAGTTCATGGCTGGAGAGGTGTGTATTTGCTCGGAAATATTGCACACATACATTTAAATACTGTCCATAGAGCAGTATTATTGAAACCTAACCAGAAGCCTTTTCTTTTGCATATTTATCATATAACTGATATTTCTACAGATTGCTTTTGCACCTTTAAATTGTGAGATTGCCTGTGTACAAGTTTCTGCACTATTACAAGAGAAAGGGAATTCCGGCTTCTGAATATGGCTGCATCATTGCAACATAATGTAGCCTAGATTAGCTAGTTTATTGAACCATAACACCATCATTAAAGATCTGCTTGAGACTCACCAGGCAGCTGCTGTTTCCCTTCACTGCTACATCTTTGGAAGTCTTTTATATATGTGGAGTCTCTGTTTCTCTTCTGACACGCAGCTGATGCCCAGAGAGTGCATTAATTCACTGTTTGATAACTTCACGTGGACGAAGATCTGGGGTTCACCAGCTCCACCTGGATTGGGTCGCTCTGCTGCCTGGCTCCACCCACAAGTCAGCGTCTTTGTCATCCTTCTCCTCTTCTTCGTCATGAAGGTGCTTGTTTTTTGTAGAAATATTTCTGTAACCTAATTCCATCATGCATCCTGTGTAAATGCTCATTTGCTTTTCGTCTCCACACGTAGTTCTGGATGTCTGCGGTTTCTACTACAATGCCGGTGCCTTCTGGAGCCTTCATGCCTGTTTTTATATTAGGTCAGTCATTCTGTTTTATTAGCTTATCATGTAACATTCTGAGACATAAATGTCATATTGTTTATATCCTGATGTAATATCATGAGTCCAGATTATATTTAAAAACATTTTTGGTGGGTATGTCTAGTATAATATTAATCTTGTGAAGCTTGACTTAAAATAATAATAGTCAAAATAAAGCGCATTTATTTTTTAAATGGAACAGTAAAAAAAAAAATTATCTAAAAAAGTGCATATTTTTGTTATATGTGAGACTATAAAGCGCATGTTTATGGGAAAGAAAACTTCTCAGTTTTATTCAGAGGACCAAAACTGAGAAAAACAAACACTTTAGTTCAATTTATTATATTATTATATTTGGAAAAAGTAAAATTCAATTCAACTTTTAAGGGTGAAGGGACGGAAGTGAGCTTATTTAAGGAGGAGGTTTGTAGTTTTGATTTGACGAAGTAGAATTAATGCAGTGCCAGTTGTGACGAATCATGGAGGTCTGTTCTCCTCCCAAAACTTGTTTAACAAACATCACAAAATTTGTAAAGATTTCACATCAAAAATATGTGTGACATGCAGACATTTTTATAATTAGCTTTACTAAAAGATTTTGGTTTTAGATGATGACGAAGATGAATAATTTAGAGGACTTTGTGTAGAAATTTGCATAGCAAATATGATAACGTTGATTTTGCAGGGTACTAGCAATTACATAATTTTATTTGTCATATGATGTGACTGAGATAATATGAGTGTTTCTAAAACAAGCAGGAGCAGCATTCGGTCGTTTGGTGGGTGAGATCATGGCCACTCTGTTTCCCAACGGAATTCTGTTTGATGGGATCGTGTACCAAATCCTGCCTGGAGGCTATGCAGTGATAGGTCTGCAAATATTCCCCTTCCAGCTAGTCCTTCACACCCCTAAAATCCATTTTTACTCTTAAAGTAGCAGATTTATACTTCTCATTTTCTTCCACTTTTAAAATTTTCTGCATCTGAAGCCCCTGCTTCTCCCTGTGTGTTTGTAGGGGCGGCAGCTATGACAGGAGCCGTCACACACACAGTTTCAACAGCAGTCATCTGTTTTGAACTGACGGGTCAAATCTCACACATCCTGCCCATGATGGTGGCCGTGATTCTCGCCAACATGGTGGCTCAGGGTCTACAGCCTTCTCTTTATGACTCCATCATTCAGGTCAAAAAGCTGCCCTATCTTCCAGAGCTCAGCATTGGTCACATCAGGTACCACTACCAGATCTCAAGAGACTGGAGTATTTTTAGATCTGAATATATGATAGTATCTTTGACCTCTTTTCCCTTCAAACAATAGAACTTCTTTAGCGGTTTATTTGATTCTGTTCTGTTCTGAGAAAAAATTCACAGAAACTGTCTTGGTCTTTCTTTCTCTGCATGGCAGTAAATATAATATCTTTGTGGAGGACATCATGGTGAAGAAAATAAAGTTTCTGTCACCTCAGTCCACTTACAGAGAGCTGAAAGATCTCCTGGAGTCCACGTCTCTCAAAACTATCCCGCTCGTCGATTCCAAAGGTCTGTGCTGGGTGAACAAGCCACTTTGTATTCATATTGCAGATTGTATTTCGTATTAAAAAAAGGCCAGTTTAGACCAGCGTGAATTTCCTATTCAAGATGGTTAAAGCTGGTTCAAAAGCTAGTTAATGTATGCTCGTGATAACCAACTAAGCAGGTCTTTTCCACAGTTTCATCTAATACTGTATGTTGATGTGTGATGATTCCTTTAGGCAAATATTTTAAATAGATTTTTATTTAAGAAGTCAATTTTTTCCCCATGCCCAGAGTCAATGATTCTTTTGGGCTCCATTGAGAGATGTGAACTTCAGGCCTCCTTGGATTGGTGGCTCTCAGCCGAGAGGCGGGTTTATATCCGGGGTGAGGGCGTGTCCAGCCCGGGGTCACAGGTCAACTGGGAGTCCTTCGCATTTGTGGATGAGGAGGTTGGAGAGGAGAACGGAGACAAGGTGGGGGGAGCTCCAGAAATATTCTCACACATTTTTGTTCCCAGAAAATCCCCTAAGAAAACATCTCTGTTAGCTTTTGCTCAGAGGAGGATTTTAAGTTCTCTGATCTGACATCAACAAGCAGAGCTTTATGCCAAAGAAATGTTCTTTTCTGTAAATCAAAAACTGGAGTGTACTCATCTTATGCTGTAACTAAAATGATTACAGGGTAACACAGTCTCTGAAGAGTGCAACGGTCCACTGGGGTCCACCAAAACCACAGACGTCTCCACTAATCACACCACATCTGGTGAGTTCATGTATACAGTTACCTAGCAACAAGTTCTTAAATGTTCTTGCTAGTTGGCATGCATCTCCACATCAATTCAAAAGCTCATTTATACCAGATCTAATATCAGGACATAAATAGTCTCACTAGACTAGATAAATCTTTTAAATTAAATAGTGAAGCAGTGTTATTTATGTAACAGGTGCTCTACAGTCAATGAGGAGGACTCTTCATCGTCTCTTCTCCTCATCTTCCTCATCCGGACAGACTGAGCCAGAGGTGTGTCTCTTAGTGTTATTGTCACTTACAAGGATTGAATACATGAACGGAGATAACATGAGTACACCAGCTTAAAGCAGGAAATCATCTATGATAGATAATTCTATCTTTCATTTTGTAAAATATATTTGATTTCATAAAGGTGCCATTCAAATCCATTGTAAATATTTGATAAATAATTGTCTATGGTATCTGAGAGCATGTGCATTCTGAGCCGTGCGCTTTCTTTTACTTTTTACTCCATTAAAACACATATAGTAAATAATACAAAATAATAAACCAGCAAACAAAAAAGGGAAAGTAGAATTGGTTCTGTACTTCCATGTTGTAGCTTGCGTATTTTCTAATCTTTATATTCCTATGATATTCCTTGTATTCATTTTGTCCTCTCACTTTCCGAAGTTATCAGCTCACACCAGCAGGTGGCGTCAAACATGCTGCGTACAGCATTTGGAGTCACTAAACAAGATGAAACATTTACGGGGTTATTTTTAGTGAATTATGATGCTATCCTCCAAACATTCATGTACTACTTCTGACCCTGCGCCTTTCTCTCGATTCTCTCTCTAGAGCCTTGCAGCTCCTCCTGTAGTTGATAACATGACTCCTGAAGAGGTAGGGCGATGAATTGATTTATTTCCACTGCAGTTCAGACAGACGACCACAATTAGCGCATCAGTTCCAGAGCTGTCTGTGAGCTGTCTGTCACTCGCAGTAACACCCTGACCCTGATTATGTTGTTTTGGGCTTTTCAGATCAAAACCTGGGAAGAGGAAGAGCTGGATAAGCCGATTGACATTGATCAGATCCGTGTTGACCCCTCACCTTTTCAGCTGGTAGAAAGAACGTCTTTGCATAAGGTAATCCACAATCCGTCTGAGATACTGTGTATTATATGTTTTTTCCAAGCGAATTATGATTTAGACTTTTATCTGTACGTGAATGTCAGTCCAAAGCTCTCATTATTTCATGCCCTCAGGGAAATGTGTTTTTGGATAAAAAACAACATCATTATATCCTGAATTCAGGAGTTTATATGTATGAGCCCCAAAACACAATCAGTTTTCTTTTCTTATTATTAGATTTTCAAAACAAGAAGAAGAAATAAACCAGAACCAAACAAAACAAAAATAAATAAATAAAAATGTAAAGAGTTACTATATTTATAAATATTTACATTCATGTGGTAGTAGTAATAAAAATAATAATAATAATAATAAAGAAATATATACAATTCAATTACATTTTATTTAATTTGGTGTTTGGTGATTAATTAATCTGATTAATTCTACATTAATCACACCTTTGGAAAATACTCCCAAAAGATTTTGGTGTTAAATAAAAAAATTAGCTTCAGTAAGAAATATTTGATTTGATTTAGCAGAACTTATTACACATGAATTGTTTTGAGTTTTGAAAGTTTAAAATAGATATTGATGTTTATTAATATGTAAATGTGAAAAAAAGTATTTCAAATGATTAAAAAAATATAAAAATAAAACTTATTCTGTATTTTATTCAGTGCATATTGTTTATCAATATTCATCTTTATGAAATGTCAAATAACCAGAGTGGGGCAGGTAGATTGAATGTCCCAGTTAAATTATCTTTTTCTTTATCTGTTTGCTTGTTTGTTTCAGACTCACACCCTGTTCTCTCTGCTGGGTCTCAGTCATGCGTATGTAACTAGTATTGGTAAACTGGTTGGGGTGGTCGCACTAAAAGAGGTAAAGGTTGTCTGTGTGTCTACACGTATTTTTGCATACTTCCTATCATATGCTCGAGTTTTAGATGAATGAATTCTTCTCGTCTCTCTTTTTCGTTCCCAGCTCCAGAAAGCAATCGAGGGTTCGACCCGTAGCGGAGTGCGACTGCGTCCTCCTTTGGCCAGTTTCAGGGACGCAAGACGCAAGGCCAAAAAGCTTTCTCATTCCCCTTCAGTCCCATCCTCTCCCACACGGGACAGAGAGCTGTGGAGCGAGGGAGTGAAAAGAGAAACTATAGACGAGTCCGCTGATAGTTGTATCCAGACGGCAGACAAAGAGTGCGATATAGGCACATGTAACAGCAGCAGAAGTACCCTCAACACCTCTCAGGAGCAACTGCCTTCCCCTTCTTCTTCCACAGTCCCTCTCTCCTCTCTTCATTCTGTGCCTGAAGCAGAGGTAGATGCTGATAGAGAGAGTGATGAGGAGCCTTTATAGGTCTATTGTTTGTCATTTTCTCAAATTCAGCCCTCCAGGGGGAGGCAAACCATATTATGGCGGTGCTTTTGAGCCCAGCACGAGCCTCTGCACCTTCAGACTTGTTGACTTTCTACTTTCCGGACAGGGCTTTCTAGATAATTTTTTTTTCTCCACTTGTTGTATATATGGACAGTCCGTCTGACACATCTCACTGAATGTCTTCTCCTTTCTTTGCTTCTCCTGGATTGTCTGCTGTACCTGATATTTGTAGAAATGTTTGTAAAAATGAAAGATTTGTTACCTTAACAATCTATTTGTATTTGATCTGACCCTTGTCTTGGTGTAACGTAATGTAGCCAGGTTAGTTTAGTCATACTAATATTTTTTACTTTTAGTTTGCCTGATATTTTTTTTTATTGTATAGATGTGATATTTAAAACAATATTTCAGGTTCATTGCAAGTTTTAACTCAGTCCAGTGTGAATGTTAGCTGTTTGATCATTTACATAAAGATATATATATACATGTATATATATATATATATTTTTTTTAAGTCAAATTAAAGGGTTAGTTCAGCCCAGAATGAAAATTCAGTCATTAATTACTCGCCCTCGTGTCTTTCCAAACCCATAAGACCTTCGTTCATCTTCAGAACACAAATGAAGATATTTTTGATGATATCAGAGAGCCATCTGTCCCTCCGTAGACAGCAACACAACTGAAATGATCTCAGATCCAGAAACGTAGTAATTGCAAATTTATTTTTGCAACGCTATGAGAAGACTTTTTTAGCGCAAAGAAAACAAACGTAATATAATTTACCATTTACTCCCCTGAGTTACATATTTTGCCATACTTAAAAATGTTAATTTTTTTGATGTTATCAGCATTGTTTATGTTTGGGGAAACGTCATTTGGGGGAGAAGAATGGTAAATTATGTTTGTTTAAAAAAAAAAAGGAATTTTCGCAGCGTGGGAAAACTGAAGTTGAATTAATGATGTCACACCGCGTTTTACCGTATTTAATATTCAATATTTAATACGTTTCTGGATCAGGCAATTCAGTTGTATTGCTGTCTATGGAGGTTCAGATAGCTCTTCGATTTCATCAGAAATATCTTAATTTGTGTTCTGAAGATGTAAGGTCTTGCAGTTTTGGAACGGCAGAATGTTAATTTTGCGGTAAACTTAACTGTTCAAGTAACAATTCTAGAAATCAGTACTTTTTAGTAACACAATACAATAAGGTTCACTTTAACATCAATAAACTAACAATGAAAATTACATCTGAAACCTTTATTCGCTAATGTTAATTGCCACATTTATTAATGCCCTATTAAAATCTAAAGTTTTATCTTCTAATGTTACTTAATGGATAACATATGGTAACAATGAGGAGTTGTATTTTTATTAACTTAAACAAAGATTAATAAATATAGCAAATGTAGTTAATGTTAGTTGATGCATAGTTAGCTAAAGGAACCTTGTTGTAAAGTGTTGCTTTGTTTTTACTGAAATTAGTAAAACATTTATAAAAATAAATATAGCTATAATAGTGTGTGCATAATACTAAAATCACTATCACAATATTGATTAGAACAACTGTCCTTGTTAATCAATAGTTTTTTATGGGATTTAAAAGAATAAAGGGAAGACTATATTTTTATAAAAGCACTTACATTAATACTGTGCAAAGTGAATTTTCTGAGCTCTAAAGCTATTTAAATCATACTTGTTATCATCGTTTTAGAGTTTGCGTTTATAGCATTACATTGTCATGGTAACAAAGTTGCGAATTTGTATAATTTTACACACAAAAAGTTAGGAAGTAATTTTATTTACACCAAAACCTTGTTGACGTGAATATTTTGTATTATCTTGTGGCTATAATATTGACATTGTGTATTTCAGCGTTAATCTGTTGACCCCATCCACTTCCATTGTTAGTGCTTCACTGTAAGCTTTTTTGTGAAATGTATTTTTGTGCCAATTTTGTCACAATGTTGATTGATCTTGTGCTGAACCTTTATATACATTTAATCACTAGACATTCATTATGAATCTGATTTGTTTACTACATAATTTAAGCTGCAAAGTCATTACTCTATCATTGAAACTTTGTTTGATTATTATATACTGATGAATATCTGATTCATTTGTATTTGTTTTTAATGGTCTGAATAGCATGCAGACTTTTTTTTTGCCACGTCTTAAAAATACACAAAGTGCGCAATAATGCTTTGTTTGCTTCATTTATTCTTCATTATTATTTTTCGGAAAAATAAAGGAATAGCAATATTCTTGAAGGTCGGGGAGGTGTTTTGCTCGTGCAGGAAAAAGAGATGGGAAAGAGAAGTCTGATGGAGGAAGAGCACATTGGAAGAACCGTCTTAAAACCTTCAGTAAAGCATGCATAGATATATGTATCACAGAGCACTTCTTATATCACACCTTTTACAGCTCACTCAGCCCCAAATGAATGGATTTGTGCCTGTATAGCTTGCTGAACATGTTGACTTCAACGTTATCATAAACAAATTGGATCACAACAGTGTTTCTTATCCAGAGTATTACTTTTCTGAATATGATTCTTCCACCAAGAGGAGACAACACAAGGTTTGAGTAATAGACAGATAACATACAAAGGGAAGGAGAGAAAGACAAGTACGCTAGTTTACAAAGAGAAGGAAAGAGGTAGAACAAAGGACCGGTTACAGCATCATGCCAACAGACAGTTTTGTAGTGAAAGATGGCAGTAGAATCATACAAAAAAATCCATTTGAGATTAGTTCATCTGTAAACACAAATGATAAACAACTACATCCAAGGAAATACATTTGGCTTTTTGTTATTTATTCATTCGGATATTCCTTATCTTACATAAAAAAGCAATAAAAGACAACATGACATCACTCCTTTGGTTGCAGCAGTATGACCTGGCTCTGTGTGATTGTTGCGTTAATTTGATTGATTGATAACTATGTGAACAATATCTTTGAGGCATTTTTCAGAAATGGATTCATCAAAGTGTGGTAGTGGAATTACAGGCACAACAGGAAATAAAATCATAAAATATCCCTCAGGTGACCAAGTGTGCATTCATAATTCCTTTAAGAATTAATGTAGAGTCGGAGTACTGGTGTCTTTTGTTCATGTTCTGATACTACAATGTACAAAACAATTGGCTTAACTACAATATTAACACTGCAACAGCTTTACAGTAAAAATCAACCCTTCTGAGGTTATTTTCAATTGAGTCGATAACTGAAATATGCAAGATGGGACCAGCTGCTTCTTTTCTCAAATTTGCAATGCGCTAAAGATACATGAAAGTAGCATTTTTGTTATCTACATGATGCCTAGTGAGGCTTAAAGTAATAATAAATCCGTGGCACAGTTTCGCAATTCGCCCCCACTTGTACGGTTAATAAATCATACTCACAAAAATTTTGTGAGTTTTTACGATCTGAATCTTTTCAGATTTTGAAGGTGACTTACAGGTGACTTCCTGGGTTCCATATGACAAATTAAATTGAAAAAGTTAGCATTGACTTTTGTTTTTCGTAAATACAGAATTTCATAGATACAATGAATGAATATACTTGGGCTGCGTTTAAAATTACATTATCTCTTGAATATTGAAAATATTCAATTATTTGGAATAAATTGCATAAATATATATATATATATAATATATAGCATAAATTGTTATCACATGACCTACCAGTTTAATTTGTATCTTCAATGTGGGAAGTAGGCAATTTTGGATACGCCCTAGGAAATATCTCAGTGATGGGCCAACCCAGTCTCACGGCAATTCGTACATATTTTACGAGGTGGCTAAGTTGTACAAATCGTATGACCTCAATCATACAAATTCATACGATTTTTGCTGAATCGTACAAATTTTACGAGTTGCCAATTCATATGAATTTGTACGAATGACCTAACCCCACCCCTAAACCTACCCGTCACTGGGGTTTAGACAAATCGTACAAAGTCATTCGAGTGAGGTCGTACGAATTTGCCACCTTGTACGAATACGTACCAATTAGTTGTGAGACTGTGTTGGATATAGAGGATGGATACCCGACCCGAGCCCGACGGTACCCGACTGGTAGTTGGATAAGCATTTTTTAACGTCATCAAAATTAATTTATTATCTTTGTATTTCTTAGACATGTAAAACATCTGCGTTGCACAACCTTTCTGAACTCATTAACGTAGGAAACTCATAGTTAATATAAATTAATTAAGAAAAAAAACCCAATACATTTAAATGAAATTTTCAGAAAAGAATCAAGCTTTTTTCAGATCAGCATACCACTGTTAAAGATAGATGAAGAAATCATTATGTTTGACTATCATTTCGCTTCATGATTAAAATAAAAATAAAAGTGATAAATCATTACATGTACAGTCATATTTCCACCAAACCAAAGTGATACCATTACAACCAAAGGTGCATTTATCTTAAAATAACAAAGAGATTTCATACAGGCTGTAAAGTTAAATCCCTCCCCTATATAATTCTTAAATAAATAAATGGGCACATATTATTTCATTTGAGCCACTTTTGGAGTTCTGTATGCTTCACGTAAAATAAGAACTTATGACACTGAATAAAAATATAGTTATGTTTTATGGTTGGACTGCTACATGCAAAGATGTAGACTTATATATTGTTACATAAGCTAAAATAAAACATCATAATATAACATTAGGACATACAACAAGATGTTTACGTTTTTTTGTGACAAAAAGTACACAAATACTGTACACAAAAATCTGTCAGAGCCTCCTCAAGAGTCCAGCAGTGAAATAATATGTACCCCAACAAATACAGGAGGGAGTGCACACAATTCTGTAGAAAAATAAACATTGTCCCAACATTGCATAAATAATCAGTTAATAAATAAATTCATTCAAGTCAATACACTTCATATAGCTATTAATGCTATTTCTTCTCACCACCAAGTTCGTATTATACACAATCATCAAAGGTGAACGTGTCCTCCAAAGAAACCTTCGTAATAACCATCTACAAGTTGTCTTTTTTTATATTAATCCTTGGTGAATCATGCATGACATCACAATGCAAGGATGATGTAGTTCTGAACCGGACGTCTGCTCCTACTTTGGGATGCATATGCTTCGTGTTCATTTACGAACAAATACACAGTCAATGCAAAGTTTGTAGCATCATAGTTACTGTATAATCAGTGACCATGACAAACAGGAAGACGCCTGTGCAGTTTGAAAATTCCAAATGGCCTGAGTTGTTCATGAGGTCACTTTCAACTCGAATCAAAGTCCTTTTCCCTTCTCGTTCTCTGGAGACATTTGTCCTTGATATCTTGGTAAAGGATATTTACAGTATATGAATCCAGGTACTGTTCTATTCTCCCCTTATTATATAGTGAAAAGAATGGAATACATATTTTGGAACTGACATTATGACATAAAAAAAAAATCCCCATGTGATAAAAAAAGGAGAAATTCTGCATCAGTGCATTGTGTCTTTTTGTCTCAGTTAATTTTCAATCTAAAAGGCATCTCTTCACACAACAACCAATGCAAGTGCAAAAGTTTTTTTTTTCTCCCCAAACATTTCTCTTTTAAGCAGCCAATCAAAACCCATCTTACAGAGTCAGTCTCAGGCTCAGCTCAGAGTACTGAGGTCCAGTGCAAATATCTATACAGTGTTGTATAGGACTTCAGAGTACACCGACAAACATCATGCATGCCAAACGACACACTGAAGGAAGCACGCTACGTTACACTCCAGCAGGTAATATATCTGTGGTATGTGTGCGCGAGGGGAAAAGGATGTATTACTACCACAAAAAAATAACAAAACAAATCAATAGAATTAAATTATTACATAAATAAAAATTAATAGAAATGGACCTAAATAAAAGCTAAAAATGTAAAAAACGAAAAAAAGAAAAATAATCAAGAATTTATTATCAATTATTTCTTTTTTAGTTTTGCATGGGTGCAGGGAGAACATCACAAATATAGGTGTATGTACTCTACCATTCAAAAGTGTAAAGTAAGGTTTTTGAAAGAAAGAAATGATTTTGTTAAGAAAAGATGTTGATGACAGCAACAGTGAAGACATCTATGAGCTCTCTGTTTAAAATATATGTGATTGTTTTAAACTTTCTATGAAATACATCTATTATCGTTTCAAGTAAATTATTAAGCAGCACAACTTTTTTAAGATTGATAATGATAATATTTCAGAAAGATCATGAGACATTTAAAGTAATAATGAAAATCCTGTCATCATTTACTCACCCTCAAGTAGCTCCAAACCTGTATGATTTTTTTTCTCTCTGTCAGACACAAAGGAAGATATTTTGAAAAAAGATTTGTAACCAGGTTGTCTTGGTCACCATTGACTTCCATAGTAGGAATAAAAAACACTATGGAAGTTAATGGTGACCCAAAACAGCCTGGTTATTACCTTTTTTTTTAAATATCTTCCTTTGTGTTCAGCAGAACAAATAAATGTATACAGGTTTGGAACTACTCGAGAGTGAATAAATGATGACAGAATTTTCATTTTTAAAATAATGCATTCTTGGTAAAAAAAAGAAAAAAAAAGAAGGTTCTTTCAAAAATCTTACCAACATTTTGGTTGGTACATACAGCATTTATATGCTGAAGTTAATGAGGTTTTGAATACATGCTTATTACATACATATTGAATAAACAGCCAACAGAACTGTGTAGATTGTGCAGCGGGTTTGTTTCAGTTAACTGATTTCTATGTTTCACTGCCCAGAAAATTTTGTATTGAATCAGTGTTTCTCCCAGCAGTGTCATAAACTGCCGAATCTTTTTTATATATATAAAATACTGTGTTTGGAAGTGTACAGGATGAAAACTGAGGTGGAAAAAACAGAA
Source organism: Enteromius unitaeniatus (assembly GCA_032359435.1). NCBI lineage: Eukaryota > Metazoa > Chordata > Actinopteri > Cypriniformes > Cyprinidae > Enteromius > Enteromius unitaeniatus. The sequence goes on along the minus strand of JAUMHI010000058.1, from coordinate 7,912,284 downwards.
TTTGTGTATTGAGTGTATTTGATCTTTATGTTGTGTGGGAACTGAAATTCTAAAGGTCATGGGTTGAAAAAACTTTTGTTGCTGTCTATTTTACAATGATATATTTATTTTTTTGTAGTTTTCTTAGAAAATAATCATATTATTATCATGGTGGTTTTATTAACTATATTTTCTTTATTTTGAATAATGAGTGCCATCACTCCTTGTAAAAGCATGCACATATTTAACCGAATGTTCTTCATATTCATTGTCCTGAATTACATACCTCCTTGGTTTTTCCTCATTCTCCTTTCTCAGTCCCAAGGATTTCCCATTCTGTGCTTTCCTTTTTCAGACATCCATAGTATAAGGCTTAAAAAAAAAAAACTTTTCATGTAAGCAGTGCAATATTTTCAGTTCTGCTTTTCCATTTTGGGTTCGAGCAGTCACTTGAATTCCATCACAATGCTGTTTGATTCCTGAAAGAAGAGTTGATATTGTTTGATTATGCTGATTGAAAGGACAAAACAAGCTCAAGTCTCCTGTCTGTCTCTTAGTTGGTTGCCGTGAGGTCTCCAGGCGAAGATCCAGACTCCTCCTCTTTTTCCTCGAGCTCTTCAATTACAGACGGTGAGACATCAGACGCCTTGCGCTCTGTGCTGAATTCTCCAGGGGCTTGACCTGGACTGCTTCCTCCCATCGAGGTCACTTCCTCTCTCTGCGTTACTGGAGATGGAATTAATGTCATTGGTTCAGGTTCCATACATAACGTAATCTCTTCCTCCTGGAAAAAAGGCTGGATGTTAGACTGGGAACATGTCATTTCCTGTTTACAGCTGCTGTGTTTAGTTTCTGTGCCAACTGTGGAACTAAATTAAATTAGAAAACAACTTTTAAAACATTTGTTTTGTAATTTAGTTTAGTGTCTGGACTGAGACTTAAACATTATTGTTGAAAGCTTGCAGTACTTAAGTAATTTAACTTAAGTAAAGCTGTTTTTCGTGAAAGGTGTAAACATTGTTGTGCTATCAGAAATGTTTTGTGTGAGCTACCTGACCAGGAATGCATTTTCAATGCAACAATGTATGTTGCTATTTAAAGGGTTACTCAATCCCAAAGTGAAAATTTTGTCATTACTGACTTCCCCCTATGTCGTCCAAAACCTGTAAAAGCTATGTTTATCTTTGGAAAACAATTTACTACATTTCTGATGCAAACCAGCAGGCTTGTGACTGTCCTGCCAAGTACTGAACACAGTCAAGGTCCAGAAAAGTATGAAACACAGTCTGATTGCTCCATCTGCCATCAGTGGTTTAACTGTAATATTGCAGTTTATTGCATATTAATATGAAGCGATGAGAATACTTACTGTATGGAAATAAAACAAAAATAACGACTTTATTCAACAATTCAGCATGTAACATAGCACTATTTTGGAGAGTATCCACTGCATGCAAACTGCTGCGCCACAAGAATGATTAAAATTAAACTTAGCCAGGATTCATATTTTTCTAGCTGCTGACAGAAATAGCTTTAAAAAACATAAAAAATATTTTTTTTTCATATTAACTGTCAGTCGAGATGCTGTTCTCCAGAGATTTTGGTGGTGATATTGTGACAAGTCCCTTAAATTAAAAACTAATAGCTACAGCATATACTACTAAAATTAAGACAATATTTAGTAGTGTAGTAGTATTATCAATTAAGTACTATTTAAGTATTTCTTCATATTTTAAATTACCTTTCAGTTTTTATTTGAATTTTGGTTTAAGTTTAAGTGATGTGCGTTTGTTTATCATTAATTGTTTATATATATATATTTATTTCTATTTAGCTTTTTCTATTATTTTCCACTTTCTATGTAAGTGGATCATGTTCTGTAACGAAACAGATGTGTGGACAGGACGTGTGGATCCATGTGCGAGCTATATTGAAAGACGTGGTCAAACAGACAGGGTCGGCAACACAGTGAGCTGGTATGTCAGAGGCAAGACACAACAATAGTCCAGTAAACGAGCAGGGTCAGTCGATCAGCAAACAGTATCTCAGGGGTAAGGCAAAGATCCAAAACAAAGCAGGTATCGGTACATGGAAAAACCACAAGGAAAACAGAACACAAACCAGAAAAAACTAAATGCTTTGCAAGAGACAAACAAACAAGGGGGCGGAGACAGAAGGGAACAGGCATTTTCAAAATAAAAGTCCACAACTGACTAGACAGTGGAACACAGACTCGAGGGCACTCCAGCTGGCCAATGTAACATAACTGTGGCCGAGACAGTACATGCTTCGAGTTCATAGGAGGGCCAAGGCGGAGCAGGCGGGACACAGATCCTCCAGGGCAGAACAGGTGGCATGGAGGCCCACCAGGGCGGAGCAGATGACTCAGAAGCCCTCCAGGGCGGAGCAGAGGGAGCAGAAGGCCAGGGCTGAGCCACAGGACACCAGGGCAGAGCAAGCGTGACTAAAATATAGCGCACAGAGAGGTTAAATGACGGCCTACTTGGTCGTGACTGGGAAGGACGAAGACTCCAGGCCATGACAGAGCAGGATGAGAGGTCAATGGCAGCCCTTATGGCTGAAACAGGGCAGGACGGGAGTTCAACGGCCTCCGTGGCAGTGACGAGGCATGTCAAGGGCTCTGAGACCATAGTCGTGGCAGGGCAGGACAAGGGTTCTATGGCGGCCCCTCTGCTCGTGATAGGGCAAGACAAGGACTCAGAGATGGCTTCCATAGCCATGACAGGACAAGGACTCAGAAACGGCTTCCAGAGGATCTACGGCCTCAGTCGACACCTCTGGGGGTTGTGCAGCCATCGGCGGAACCTCCAGAGCACCTACCTCCAATGGTTCTGGGGAAGATTCGGGAACTGCCGACATCGTGGGATGGCAGTGTGCAGCCTACACACTTAAAATGGCAACTGCCATTACTGGGAGCACAGAGGAGAGGGGTACAGTCTCTGTGATAGCCTGTGCTGAAGCTCTTAAGATGCCTGCTGCATGCACTGTGGAACACTGGAGCAGCATCCGGGCTTGAGTTCCGCTTTGGCTGAAGGCTCAGGTGTGGCAGCCATCTTGTGCAGTTGCTGTGGCTCTGGGTTGGTGGTCTTCTTGTGAAGGCTCAGGCTGCTCTGAAGTGTGATGGTAAGATGAAACGCGAGATTGCTCTGGCTAATCTGATGTGACGTGATGGAAGTCAGGCTGACTAGCGTGGAAGTGATGATTAGCAGTGACCCGAACTGGCTGGTGGTGAAAATCAACATTAGCTTGGCCTGGCTTGTGCAGATCAGCAATAGCTTGATTTGAATCATAAAGAAACTACCTATCTTATGCAGGTCTGCTGTGGATTGACATGGCTGGTGAACACCAACAGTGATTTGACCTGATCCATGATGGCTAACTGTGGTTTGGCTGGGCTTGTGACGATCAGTGATGACTGGACTTAGCTCGTAATGGTTGACTTGGCCTTGACTAGGCTTCACAAAGGCCACTGTGAAAGCACGGATGTCTGCCACTTCACGATCCACCTCTGTTGTCGCTGCCATTTTGAGATCATGCTCTGGCTCATCCACCATTTCAGTCACGGACACAACACTAAAGTCACATTCTTCCTCCGCGACTCCCACGATGACTGCAGAACCCACGGCTGACAAGGCAAAGTCTAAAAAAGTCAGTGAGCGATTAATTTTGATGTGTGCAGCTAATGCACGCCCTTACAAAAAGAAGTCCATGAGGATGCATTCTGGCAGATCAGACAAATAGGCAAGGCCCAGATATTCATATAATCCTTGAGTGGTCGAAAGTCCTGCTCAAGTGCCAACAACATCTTGGCTTTTTCCATATCTCCCAGTGTCCTGTCAGAAAGCTGCTGGATCCTTGTTGTGCCGAGCATTCTTAACGAAGGAGACAGGGACGTGCGGATCCATGTGCAAGCTTTATTGAAAGTGTGGTCAAACAGACAGGGTCGGCAACACAATGAGCTGGTATGTCAGAGGCAAGACACAACAATAGTCCAGTAAATGAGCAGGGTTGGTCGATCAACAAACAGTAGCCCAGGGGTGAGGCAAAGGCAAAAATTCAAAACAAAGCAGGTATCAGTACACGGAAAAACCACAAAGAAAACAGAACACAAACCAGAAGCAACAAAATGCTTTGCAAAAGACAAACTTAATGCCAGGCAGAGACTGTAACACAAACGACTCTTTACACGTAATAACGAGAGGACGAGATGATAAAGGGAGGAGGAGCTAATCAAAAACCATAGTGACAAACAAGGGGGCGGTGACAGAAGGGAACAGGCATTTTTTTTAAAATAAGAGTCCACAACTGACTAGACAGGGGAACACAGGAACTCTGATGGAGCACGAGGCCACTCCAGCTGACCAACTTAACAATGTTCAGTGTTAATGTGATGAACTACATACATTGAAAGTAATGCTGGGACCAGTGGGTCAAGAGAAATGTCTAGAAAAAACAAGCTAGAAAAGTGAAGTTAGTTTTGAAAAAAACAGTCTAACAGTAAAATATCACCTGATATTTTGATTTTAGAGCAAAAACAGATATTTTTAAATTTAAGCACTCCTGCACCTTACTGATTTATGTTTTTACTCACTTTGATCTCTTCCTCTTCCTGGGCTTCCAGTAAAGGTGAGTGGTCTGTCGTAACCTCCTCTGTGGGGGCTGTTAGATTTCCATCTACTCCTACAGGCATGCCCATGTAACCCACCATGTCTGCCTGATAGGCCTCTGTCTGCGCTGCCCCCCACAGATCCACTAATGGAGGGTGAGTGAGGGGCGGCAGGCTGTGGATGGTGCTGTTGGGAGTAGCTTGTAAAGACTGAGTGGCACTCTGTAGTCTTTGCTCCAACATCTGCAGATAAACAGAAAAACAGCTCAAGTCGCCATTGTGGTAAATTGGTGCAAGATGAGACTTTATTACTTCTTCAGCTTGCCTCTTTTTGCCCATTCATGTTATTAATTCCTAAAGATTGACATGAACCTAAAATGAGATGATTTGAGATTGGGAGATCTACAGTATTTGTGTCAATAGATTTAAATTATAATACATTACAGTTAATCTCCACTTATAGCACTTACACACTCCAAAATTGGAAATTTTATATACATATATATATATATATATATATATATAGTCTATATCCAGAAGGCTTTTACAGAGGGACTTGTTCATATATAATTTGCTTGATTATATACATTTAATTTTCCCGAAATTGTTTCTGTCCGTTCTAAGCATTTCCTGAAATTATAGAGTGACAAAAATGAGATAATAAATAATAATAATAATAATAATAATTAAAAACTGATCTCATTCAATGTTTAGATTTTTGTACTAGAAATATATGCAAATAATCACATATTTTAAAAATTAATTACTGATTTGCATATTGAAACCTAACATTTCAGAAACATTGTAATACAAAAAATAGTTTATTTACTACAATTATTATAATTAGTGAACTAAGCATCTCATAAAACAATAGCAATCATTGATCAGAAATTAGTATTCATAATGATCATATAGTTTAAGATATGAAACAATATGCTATATATCATCATTTAGTAATCACAAAGGTTTGTATTAAGATCAGGAATGTCATTTGTTTCTCTGTTGTGTTACAATTGCAATGGCTGATTGGATTTGTATTGTTTGATTCCCCATTTCCTCCAGGGAGACTTTATTTACTGTAACAATCATTGGCTTCTGGTTAATGTCTGAATGATGGAACCTGATTAAGTTTTTACTGCTCTCACGGCTGGTCCTGGAGCTGCTGTTGAAATGACCACTGGGACCTGTGCTGTTCAACACAAGCTTGCTGCTGCAGACAGCAGACCATTAGATGTCGTTGCGTTGGATGGTATTTTTTACAAAAATTGGTAGTTTTGTAGCTCACCTGCTGCTGATACTAATAAGATCTGTTGCAGCATGGCCTTATGGGTGTCTTACTAATGGGTGTTACTAATACAGGAGATGATGATGATGCAGAGACTTCTTTTATCCTTGTTTCAAGCCGTTATGAAGTGATGGAGATGCACATTGTGCTTTTCGCACTGACAGTGTTTCATAGTAAAGCTCTGTACAAAACATAATGTGATTTCCGGGTTTCCAAATGGAGAATTTCATAGATAAATTTTAATATAAATAAATAAATGTTTAAATAACACTTTACATTATGGTTCCAGTTGTATTAACAATAAAAAAAATATATAAACCAACAATAAACAGTTATTTTTATTAACTAATGTTAATAAAGATTAAAAATACTTTAATGTGTATTGCTTATTGTTAAATAACTAAATAAATAAGTTTTACCATTTTATTCCAAAAAAGTTTTTTTTAACCATTGTTTGTTGTGTTATACCCATTATTTTTATATTTCTTTTTTTCTAAGAAAAAAATAAATAAAACAACATTCCAAACTATTTTTGAAGAACTGAATTATTTCAGTTATTTATTATGTTATCACAAAATTTTTACCCTGTGTCCAAAAAAAAAATAAAAAAATGCTTTTAATTCAGAAATGACGTACAACCTGAATTTAGATGAGGTGTATTAAGTCACTTTCAAAAAATATATATATATATATCTAAACTAGTTTAGATAATATTTTTATTGTACTGTGTTTATTTTTATGTATATATAAAGAAACACACATTTAGTATATAATATGAAAATATTTACATTTTGATATTTAGATAGAAATTTGACAGAACTAATCATAACATACACTTTTGTGTCTGTTATTAAACATGCACTGCTTATGCACAAGCCTCCTGGGATTTGTAGTTCTCTGTCTCACCTGTCATTACAGAGGCTTCTGGGAGCTGTACTGTAGTTTTGTGACTCACCTGTTGCTGCTGTTGATACTGCAGGAGCTGATGCTGCTGGTATTGCTGGATCTGCTGCAGGTGCTGGATCTGCTGTAACTGGTTCTGATAATGCTGCTGTTGCTGTTGGGACAGGAAGTGAGCCGTTGCATTTGGATCATATCCTCCCTCGGTCCCAACAGCCATGACATATGACCCGGCGGCAGGAGAGGCCACACCTGACTGTTCATTACTAATTGGCTCCCAAGCATCAGAGGAAGAAAGGCAGTAAAGACCCTGGGAGACGTAGTTGTGAGGCCACACCTCCGCAGAGGAATGATGAACTATCTGGTCTGGAAGACAAAATATGACGAATGAAAACATTGAGGATAACATTCTGTAAATCCTAGATCATTATTCACACAGCCTGTGCTGATCTGAGGTGTCGTCTGGTGATTATTGCATGGCTACTTACTAAATAAATAAATAAATGGACATTAAATATTGAGCTGAGTTGAAATTCTTTTATCATGTTAAAAGAAAGAGTGACATGAGAGAACTGAAACCAGCACAGCTACAGTATGAAGGAAATACATTAACGATATAATCATAATCAAGTGTCATAGAGAGTCACAATCGCTATTATTGATCAGAGCCTTGCATATAAATTAAAGTCTTCAAAAGAAAAAAAATGTTGTAATAAAGTCAAAATTTTAAAATCACGTTTCATCATTTGGCTGCTTTTAAATTCCCTTTTATGTTACAGTCAAGGCTCTTAAAAACACTTATGATGCTTTGATTGAACACAATGGACAGATGTTAATATATTTGAGGCCACATTCATAACAAAGCCTTTTGCATTTCCATTATTTTCTTTGAGCCAAATGCTGAGACTTTTCAGCCTCATCTGCATGCAACAGCGAGATATTTTCTAAATTATATCCGATTATAAAACAATGTTGAATAATAATAACTGCACATTCTATTTCTGTGGGTGACATCTCTTGCCTCAGCATACCCCGCGGCCATCATTGTGAAATTAAAATGAATGTTCACTCATTTTCACCCCTCTGGCAGGGCAGAAATGAGATTCTTTATTTACTGAGGAAATGGCTTTGTGATGTGGCATAGCAACACTCACTCGTACACAGACTGCCCACTGAGCTTATTCTACTCTTGCCCTTTTTCTCTCTATAGACACTCTATGGCTGCATCCTTACTGGAATAAATCTGCACTTTATGGGAATTATGCAATGCTGTAAAACTCACAAGCATGAATACAAATAGAAGTACTTTATACTATAATGCAATGTACTGATCTTTTTGTAACACTTCTCATTATATAAAATAATATTTAAAGATACTTAATTCAGCAAATTCATCTAAAGTGACAGAAAAGACTTACACTGTTATAAAAAATAAATCTTGTAAACTTTCTATTTATCAAAGAATCCTAAAAAACTGTGCTATGGTTTCATTGTTTAACATGAAAACTTATGATAATCGGCATATTACAATCTTCTGAAGGATGTTACACTGAAGACAGGAGTAATGATGCTGGAAAAAAATAACATTTATACAACACAAGGATAAATTACTTAAAATTGTAAATATATTATTAAGAAAAATAAATACATGCCAATATATATATATTTATATTTATAAAATAAATAGAAAAACGTTATTTTTAATTATTACAATATTTCACAAAATTCTTTTATGCCTTAGTGAATATAGGCCTTAGAGACTTTCAGAAATATTTTTAATAATCCTAATAATCCTAATCTAATCTAATCTAATCTAATCTAATCTATGGATTATGTTCATATATTAGGTTCTGGAGCAGAACATATTTTACTCTTTATCTGGTGCTGGAATTATATTCTATGACTTGTGGCACATACTGTATGTTCCAGATGTTGATGAGAAAATACCATCTGGATTTATAAAAGCCGTTTGTCATAAACTTCCAGGCCTGTTAGACTAGTAGATTTTGTTACACCTCTGTCTTAGAGTATGACATAATTATCACATTATCTGTCTGTTACAGGTTGTCAGCTGACATGCAGATGGCTTTGGTTGTTCTGATCTCTCATGTGAGTCTGTAAGGCTGTACTGAACTGTTCAGTGGATTAGTTCTCCTTCCTCTGAGAGTCACAGGTCCCTGACCTTTATTTATTCATTTATTCAGATCCCAATGTGCACTGCATTTCAAATCAGCTGCAATATAGCAATCCCACCCTCACTCTAGGGGGCTTTCAATGGAAAGCTTTCTTCTTAGAGAAACCTCTTAGGACTAAATAAAAGGAAAACAAAAGAAAATTCCTAATTTTTCAGTCTTTACGGAATTAGTCATGGATTGCAAGCAAATCTTCTTCCCATATTCTTTGAGCTGAGATGGAAGTTGTTGAAAGAAAGTGTTTAATTGCGGTTTATGACAGCACGTTGCCTGAATAATTGCAGCACTCATCAGAGCTCACACTGTGACATAAAAGTTCTGTTGCTGAATTGATTTTATTCCCAAGTTTAGGCTAGGTTTTTTCAGCCTAAGGCGCAGTAAGAAGCACAGTATTTCTCGGAGCTTGCAAGGGCATGCTGGGAAATGTAGTCAGTACCTCGGCTGGTGATGCTTTCCTGGTTGGCCTCGCTTAGGTGGGCTACGCTCCCCTGAGTAGATCCAATGCTTGTGCTCTCTCCGTCCATAGAGCTCCAGGCCAGCAGTGTTGCCTCAGAGATTGCAAACTGCTTAAGCACACCTGACAAAAATTCAGGATTAGATTGATTACATAAAAACACATCAAAGCTTCCTAGCATAGCAAAGTTTAAAAGTGAGAATATGTGAGTCTAAGAGAACAGAACGGTTGAATTTATGAATGTCCTATGTGTACTGATACGTGTTTGTATTTTGTGGATGCTAGTGATGTTATTGCTGTTCAACTTCTGAATGTAGCAGGGTAGTATTGACCAATTTGTGCCATGTTTAACACTACTCTGAATTTTTAAAAATGACCTTTCAAGGTGCACTGTGTATAAAATTATTATTTTTCCAAAAAAAAAAAGAGTGACTCTGAATTATTGAATAATATATAGCATATAGCCCGCCCACTAGCTGGCGTTTTTGTGTTGGTGTGAAAATGCTACATTCTTTACCACTAAGTGCCGCTTTTGGAGCATCACAAACACTACTTTAAATGAAATCGACCAATCACTAGAAGGGTTTGGGAAAATGAGTCATTGAATAAATCTTTACGTTGTTGAACAAATAAGGTACAAATAAATTCATATTATAAGACAATGAAAGTAGTAAATCTGAGGGTGCGAAAAAATATAAATATTAAGAAATGTTCTCTTTCAATGTTTCTCTTTCTATAGTTCTAAAGTTGTAGGAAAAATAATAGGTTACTTTTATTCCCGCAGAATTTTACATTGTTATAAAAAAAAGAAAGAAAAGATAAAACTATTTTAATTAAATGCTCTTTTTATACTTTATATTAATGTATTTAAGACTCCTGAGTGGGAAAAAAAAGTTAAGCAGCACTGTTTTTAGCATTATTATTAGAAACAAATATTTCTTATTTTTATACTAGAATGATTTCTAAAGGATCATGCAGACTAATAAATTAGATGTTAAAATTACAGATTCCACCAGTTATTCTGACACCTGAACCTTAATCTCTGTCACCTGACTGTGGACTTACTACAGTATAAAGAAGCCTGGTGTCATGATGTCAGAGATGGTGTCATGAATAAGAGATAGCAGCAAACATACCAGACACATTCCTGGCATTCTCATATAGTCATAAATAAGATATGATGGCGCATTCAGTCTGATTTCGGCTACTCAGCAGCAAATGGGAGCAGGTAAACTTAATATGGATAGTGCCATCTCTCACACCTTACCACAAAACAGTTCAGCATTAAATTCACTCAATATATTTCACTCGTGATTAACCCCTTGAAGGCATAGAGAAGGGATAGGGAAATTCTGTCATCCCTTGCCCACCCTGTGTCCTTCCAAACCCATGTTGTTGTTGTTTTTTCTGTTGAAGACACATTTTGAAGAATACTGGTAACCAAATGGTTTTGGTTCCCATTGTGGGTCTTCTGTTTGTTGTCTTTTCTAGTCATTTCTAGGCACTAGATAGCGTGTAGGTCTTTCTGTAGATTAAAGTTTCTGACTCTCACCTGCAGCGAAGCGGGCCTCCTTCTCTCCGTCACTGAGGTCACTGTATGCATCATTCTCCAGTTTGCGCTCTTGTTGGAGGTGCAGACTGGAGGTGCGTCCTGCTCCTCTGCCCCCGACGCCCACCGTCTGCATGCCCCAGCTCTGCCACTCGATCATGTGAGCCACGCGCCCCTGTGCCATCGCTGTAGGCTTGGTCACCTTGTCCTTCATAGAGCGAGTCACTCCTGAAGTGGACGGACAGACAGAGGGAGGATGGTGGAATAAGAAGGCAGCAAATGGACGTTTTTTTTTATTATGGAGAGAAAGAGGGGGGAAATGAGAAAAGAAGAAAATTAAGTAGCTTTATAGTATGAGGTCACCTGCTCAGAGACTATATGAGGTATATAAGTGGATGTAACATGGAAATTGGGAATAGACTAGAATACTTAGAGGTTGTGCTATGATATTATTCTCTTACAGACTGAATTGCAAATTGCTGAATTAAAAATTATTATATTTTAAATTTAAAAATTAAAAATATATATTTATTTATTTTGAGAGTGCATACATTTACATGACTTTAGCAATCTTGGTAATCTTGGAGTTATTAAATAAGGATTAGAATTTTTACAAATATTGTTTAATTACAATTTCTACCACACTACAATATTTTATTACTACAATATTTATAACTACAATATTTCTAATATATATATACTGTATATAAAGTAGTTTTAAGAAAATCTTTGTCTGTTTAAATGAAAAGCATTTTATCATACTTTAATGTTTTTAATTTCTGTAGACAATGCTATAGAAATTAAATATAGCTGTGTGCTGCGTTATAATGTTTCAGTGAAATGTGAAAAACGTGTAAAATTTAAATGAAAATGACTTCCATAATGACATGTAGATGATTATGGTATGGAAAAATAAATAACCAAGCTTTAGTGACAAGGGTTGGGAATTTGTCTTGCTGTAATGACTTCTTTCCACATTACTGAAAATGCATTTTCTTTTATTAGTTTCAGTGAAGCTTCATCTGTCATTTACTAAAGCCAGGCTGTAATGATCCATTTGAATGCCAGCAAATACTGTTTGTAGCCTTTATGTAAAATAAAGATATAAGAGGAAAAATCAATTGCTCATTTCCATTTGGACAGAATCTATACATACATATTTTTAACAGTGCATTAGAGCAAACCTACAGAGATAATTCTGAGCTCTTAGGTAATGCCTAATGAAATGATGAACATGAATTATTAAAGCTGAAGAAAAGGATCTCTCAGAGAAGGATATAGACTGCACTGCACTTCACTGCACAAAACAGTACTACAAAAACACAGATACAGGAATCAGTACTGCAAGACACACACTGAATGATCTCCGCACTTCACAAGCACTTTACATACAAAAACCTGCCTCTCCCATCAACCACCGCTTAGGATAAAATGAAAAGCCATATGACGATGCATTGTGGGAAGCGTATTGCTTACTTTTCAGGAAACTATTCTTGTTTGGATCTTGGAATTCACCAATGGCATGAACCATTGGAGAGAGTGTTGTAAATGGAAACGGGTGGTGAAAAGGGAAACCCACAGGGGTCCATGTTGGCTCCATCTCCTCCAGCTCAGTCTGGAGTCAACATGGGGTCAGTTTACCATTTCACAGGACAGACACACACCTGACACACCTGTCAGAGAGGACTTAGCCAGAGCGCCGATTCCATAGGCGTTGGAGTTCCTCTTCTTCAGCCGAGGGAGGATTGAGGTTGTGTCCTCCATAGACAACTGAAATGAAGGAAGAAATTCAAGAGAGAAAAATGGGATAGGAAATAGGAAAGGTGAAGAAATAGATAGTTTCGATGGAGCAGGAGCAGAAATGAAATGCGAAATTTTGAGCGTGTGTGGCAATTTATGGAAAGGAAAGAGGTGATGAGAGAAATTAGGTAGAAAGTTAGCAAAGTGGTTTCTAGAGGTTGTGAAACTACATTTCCCAACAGCCTGCTACTTATTTTCTGCCCATTTGCATGATGGGAAGTCTAGTCTTTTGTCATTTACGTCAGCAGCAAAGTCTAACTACTACAACACATCAACAAGTCAGCGCCAAAATATAAAAACGGATCATACCGAGGAATGGGGTGTGAGATAGGAGACAGCTACTGTGATTCAGAGGAAAATAACAAAAGGAAAGAAATGGAGGAATGATATTCACAACACTTACATTGATTCCATCCCATGAAAAGTCTGTTCGGCCATGCTGAGAGAGAGAGGAAGGAGGGATGGGGAAGGAAAGGGATGGGGATAGACAGAGTTGAAGAAAGAGGAGATAAGATCAAGAGAGACGGCCACAGAGAAAGGAGGAGAGAGAGGGGGATTGTGACAGAACAAGGCATTTTAAAAACATGTGAAGTTGAAGGAGAAACAGAGAAATAAAAAAGAACAGAAAGGAAATCAAATTCTGAGAAGCCGATTTATTGGCCGGACTAGAGAGGTGGAATAAAAGGAATAGTTCAGCCAAAAAAAAAATAAAAATCATTCACTTTTACTTATCCTCAGGTTAATCCAAACGCTTCTTGGCACTTCGAAATACAAAATGACAGATAGTGGTTGCTGTTTTCCATGCAGTTACAATGAACTGGAACTAAAGCTTTTAAGTGCTTTGAGTGTATTGTAAAAGTGGTCCGTACAGCTGTCTAAAATGTCTTCTGAAACCATCTGACAAGCTTTGTGTAAGGAACAAACCAAAATGTGTTTACTGATACACTTCCTCACCAGTGAGCCGTTAAACCATTGAGATTGAGTCGGTGAGCTCAATCTAAAGAAATGGACCATGTTTTGAGTCAAATGGTTCAAAAATCAGACTCAAAAGAATGATTTGTTTATAATTTCTCTCATGAACTCTCAGAAAGTCTTCAAAGAAATACACTGCTCAAAAAAATAAAGGGAACACTAAAATAACACATCCTATGAATTAATGAAATATTCTTATTAAATACTTTCTTCTTTACATAGTTGAATATGCTGACAACAAAATCACACAAAAATATCAATGTAAATCAAATGTATTAACCCATGAAGGTCTGGATTTGGAGTCACACTCAAATTGAAGTGGAAAAACACACCACAGGCTGATCCAACTTTGATGTAATTTCCTTAAAACAAGTCAAAATGAGGCTCAGTAGTGTGTGTGGCCTCCACGTGCCTGTATGACCTCCCTACAACGCCTGGGCATGCTCCTGATGAGGTGGCGCAACGTGGCATTGGTGGAAAGAATGAGACATGATGTCCCAGATGTACTCAATTGCTTTCAGGTCTGGGGAACAGGCCTTTGTCCTGCAGGAACTGCTGACACACTCCAGCCACATGAGGTCTAGCATTGTCTTGCATTAGGAGGAACCCAAGGCCAACCGCACCGGCATATGGTCTCACAAGGGGTCTGAGGATCCCATCTCGGTACCTAACGGCAGTCAGGCATCTGGCAATCCCAAAGAAATGCCACCCCACACCATTACTGACCCACTGCCAAACCGGTCATGCTGGAGGATGTTGCAGGCAGCAGAACGTTCTCCATGGAGTCTCCAGACTCTGTCACAACTGTCATGTGCTCAGTGTGAACCTGCTTTCATCTGTGAAGAGCACAGTTTTTGCCAATCTTAATGTTCTCTGGCAAATGCCAAACTTCCTGCACGGTGTTGGGCTGTAAACCTCCACCTGTGGACGCCGCGCCCTCATGGAGTCTGTTTCTGACTGTTTGAGCAGACAAATGCACATTTGTGGCCTTCCGGAGGTCATTTTGCAGAACTCTGGCAGAGCTCTGTTCCTCCTTGCACAAAGGCGGTGGTAGCGATCCTGCTGCTGGGTTGTTGCCCTCCTACGGCCTCCTCCACGTCTCCTGATGTACTGGCCGGTCTCCTGGTAGCGCCTCCATGCTCTGGACACTACGCTGTCCTTCTTGCCACAGCTCTCATTGATGTGCCATCCTGGATGAGCTGCACTACCTGATCCACTCATGTGGGTTCTAGACTCCGTCTCATGCTACAACTAGAGCCAAAACATCAGCCAGAAAGTATAGGAACTAAGAAGTGGTCTGGGGTCACCACCTGCAGAACCACTCCTTTATCTTGCTAATTGTCTGTAATTTCCACCTGTGTTTCTATTTCATTTGCACAACAGCATGTGAAGTTGATTGTCAATCAGTGTTGCTTCATAAGTGGGGAGTTTGATTCCCAAGTGTGATTAACTTGGGAGTTACATTGTGATTGTAATGATGCCTCAGATGGTTCAGAATCCATTTGCAAAGCTTTATTGACTCCAACAAATGTACACTCCACAAAACA